>JACEEZ010017512.1:445000-452500 GCA_016584305.1 Chionoecetes opilio | reverse complement strand
CGTCAATGGGAGGATCGGCATCCACTGCCTGTAATCCAGTGGTGTGAAGCTGCTCAGTTGGAGGGTCCACCGTGAACAACTGCCCAAACTACTCAGCCCAACGAGCCATCTGCCCATCCATGTCCGACACAAGGCGCCCATCTGCTGCTCGAATATCACTCGCCCGAGATGGAGACTTGGAACGGAGCTTCTTCAGGGCTCGGTAGGCGGGTCGGAGGTCATTAGCGTTCAAATGACCCTCGACATCCTCAGCGAGACTCCTGACATACCTCTCCTTGTCTCTCCCCAGGAGGGTTCTAGTATATATTCATACATAAAGACCGATATTACAATTCAAGAAAATAATATACCCATTAAATCACTTATATTATTCTTTCTCTTTATTATATAACCAACAGAAAGATATCATACATTTCATATATTTCTTAACTGCAATGTCTCTCTCTCTCTCTTTCTCTCTCTCTCTCTCTCTCTCTCTCTCTCTCTCTCTCTCTCTCTCTCTCTCTCTCTCTCTCTCTCTCTCTCTCTCTCTCTCTCTCTCTCTCTCTCTCTCTCTCTCGCTCTCTCTCTTTCTCTTCTCTCTCTAACAGCAACAGTCTATAAGATACAATACTCCAATGTGCTGTTAGCGTACCAAAGAACCTAATGTGTGTAAGGCACCTGCATTAAACAGTGTAAGGTCACAGTGCGTTGCCTTCACGAGACCTGTGCTCCCCGCTGAGGTTCCTGTTCATGCGATAATCCGATATAGACTAAAACTCATTGATGCCAAGGACGTGATTACTCTTGGCCGAGGTGGTGGTGGTGGTGGTGGGCAGTAGGTGATAGATGAACGTGAGTCTTCTAATTCACACGTCATATGTCTGACTGTCACGCTTTCACAATGTTAGGTGTTTAAGTTTAATGTTAATAGGTAAGTTTTTTTTAATAATGTAGGTAATACGTAATAGTTATCTTCCTTTTTACAGCATAGGGGGATTGGCCTAGGGATGAAATAATTCGTAACAAAAATCCTGCTTATTGCCAGTCTCCGTATAGCAAATATAAAGGGACGATAAAATGGGGGATTGTATAACTGAGAACACCAAATATATGTTTCTTTTTTCGTTTGCATCTATCTAGGTCCATTCTAGGACGTATATCTTAAGACAATTTTTCAGTTTAGACAGACTTTACGATTATGATAATGGATATGTCAGCCATTATCATGTTTTCGCCAATTACAGATGACATCTCTCAGACTTGATCTGAGAGAAGGAATGACAAGTCTTTGAAGGACGATTCGTGCAGGATTTTTTCACCCCCTCAATGACAGGAATATATGGCACGTTCTTGGCTTAAGCCATCTCAGCTACCCACACCAACGTGAGTCTACGTCGTCTGACATTATACTCTACCTTGCATTACATTGTGAATAAGTGAGGAATAAAAAAAAAGATGCATGCGAGGGTTCGTGGGTGCGATGTGACTACATACCCTAAATATACGACACTCAGGCATGTTATTAGGTAAGTGAGGTATTCAGGCATTGTTATTCATGTATTACATAGTCAAAAAAACACGGAATGGTGAAATCAATGGGCAGCGGATGGGTAGTTGCGCCATGGCCAGCAGGACACACTGACAGTCTTGCGGCAGCCACAGTGGAGGGAAGACGTGGTGCTTAGCGTAAAGCGTCGAGAAGAGACTTTACAAGGTAACTGCAACATGTGCTAAAGATGTACTTTTTTTTTATCAAGTAAGAACATAATGATATCTAACAAGATCCATTTTTATTTTTACTCTCTCCCTGTCATTATCGGCCTCAAACTTTTACATGTGAGAGTAATCGCGGAAAAAAAAGTAACTTGAGGGTCCTTGTGGAGTTAACTATAAGTTCCGAGTTTTTTTAAGGCTTTTGAACGTTCGTCAACAAAAATGAACAATGAAACAAAAGAAAGTCAAATGAAATATAACAAAATGAAATCACTGTAATGTGAGATGTCTTGTAAGAATTTTCAGGAATTTTTTTAACTTAACTAGACACCAGATGAATAAAAATAATCAGGCAGATAGACAGATATATAGATAGATATTTAGAGAGAGAGAGAAAAAAAAAAGAGAGATGAATGAACATATAAATTGCAAGATATTAGACTATATATACCTATTTGTTTTTGCTTTACCGAAACAAACGCCTACATTCACTTCAATTCCCATACATTTCAGGATTAACCTACTGCATGCAAACATTAACTTTTTTTCCTTTAATCCAACATCCTTTATGGCCTGTGGTGGGGACGGGGTGTCTCTTCCAGTCATATTTCCTCCGACTCGTTTAGAAAGTAGGTCGCTTTCACACCCAATGAGAAGGGCGTTGGAGACATTGAAAGCCTTACTGATTGGCTTACGGGGTTCATAGCGAGCTTTTGACTTACATCATGAAGGGGCGCGTCCAAGGATGGTTACTATTTGACACAATGTAATATGTATCTTTAAGTCATTAGAACACTCACTCATAAATAGAACTAATTAAAATTAATAATATTCTTCCTTCCCTATTTTTAAGTCACCATAGAAAAACGAAACTAGAAAGAATTAAAACGAGGCGAAAATGTACTGTAATGGTGTCTTTAGATACGATAAAGCAAACTTCCATTATTGACTCCTGAGGTTATTTATTTTCCATTTCATTTAGGCACCATTGGGTATATAAGGTTCTAGACATGACCCTAAAAGAAAGAGCAAAAATTATCATAGCCCTGAGCCCTGCCTAAGTCACGTGACCTGCATCACTTCCCCGACAAGATTACATTGCATTGTGGGATCGAACTAATAACGATGGTCATAAAGTGCATTAGCTCACGACCACTCGATAACTATTCCCCCATAACACCATTACTGCTGTCCCGTGCCGCATAGATCAAAGTAGCAATAATTGAATGATACCAAAGAATAGCTGATATGGTTGGAATTTATTTTTTATCAGTATACAGTACATACATAACCTGATAAATGCATACAACACGCACAAAGAGAGGCTATAATCACTGTTAGTACTTTTTTCCATTAGCATAGTTTGTGATACCCTTGTAGAAATTTATGCTACAAGCACATATATTTAATGTGAGTCTTACCTAATTAAAACCCATCGTCTATCTCATCCCGACACAATACCCCAACTAGTCAACTAACTAGGATACTTATCGATGGATAGTAGGGTTGAATTACGTAGGCTTGATTAATACTGCCTGTCCTGTGATCCGAAGTGGTAGCCGTGATCGAGGCCGCAGGTGAAGTGCGGAGGTGGAGGCTTTATTGTGGTTGGCGTCAAGGAGGTTTTCACACCAGTAACTTGACAACGCGGCACTGATATTTGCTATGTCGATGAGACAAGTCCGATTGTTTTATCACTTATATGTACAAAATAAACGTATGTACAAATCTCTTCATTAAAATGAGAGAAGAGATGCTACAGGGCTGGAAGTGTACTAACTTTCCGTGAGCTGCGAGTCCCCCGCTACCAATACCTATATATGCCACGTGTATAATTCCCGATGGCTAGGGATCTAATGGGTGGCAGCCAATGACCGCGCTTCAAACCAAGGTGCTAATTATGTAAGGTGCAATGCTTAATAACCACTGGGAATGTTAATTTATATTATCCCAGTACTTATCATTTACTTACATTACCTTAATTATTACCCATTACCATTATGATTATATATATATATATATATATATATATATATATATATATATAATATATATATATATATATATATATATATATATATATATAATATATATATATATATATCCCTATACACCCTTCTATGACGAGCGGAAAATACCTCACTCACAAGGGTGGGGGGGAACAAAACCACCACTCTACCAATTATGAGAGGGTGGTTGGTGGATAATTTCCACACCCTTATCGTTCGTTTGGTTCATTGAGCTAGTTGGATTTTCTGTTCCTGTCCTTGTCAATAGGGTAGATTAGCTATCAGTAAGTCTTCCCATGTCACCCCTAATCATAGGAATTCTTGTTATAAACTCCTGTCCTCCATTTCTCGATTATTCTTGCTTAATACTTTCCTATAATTTTATAAAAAGGTTTTTTTCACAGCCTCAGCATCTACTCCACTTTTTTACGCCATTCTTGTCAATCTAATTCATCTCATACTCTTAAAAGTGACCAAATCATATTAAGGGTGTGGCGTTTGAGCAACGCCATCAATCTGTTAAAAAAAAAATTCTTCAACTAAGGACATATCAAACCATTAAACCATCATTCACTTCGACTTTCATTGCCTACATTACCCAAACTATTCACTCCACAAGGAGCTTTTAAATAACTTATTTGCACTTACAAAATCGTAGATCAATGTCCATGTCTCACGCCATATGTCGGCGTTTTTGCTAGTATGCTCTCAAAGAGCCATATATTTACCTCCCTTGTAAATCTCTTTCTTGCACTATTTTTCCTTTTGCATTTTTAAGTCATGTTTGCATAAGATCGAACCAAGAATTTCGAATTAAACTATATCTTCCATTTGTCGATTCACTATAATTTTGTATTATTTCTCGCTCTCTGTCCTCACGCTATATATATGTGGATTTACGAATTCGATTACATGATACTTTTCCTTTTCGCAAACTATCATATAATATTTTTATTTTTAACTTTTTCTACGTTAACATTCAGTCGCGGCCACTTATGAACAGTATACTTTTATTTACTACCTACTGCAAATTCTTTTCATTTTATGTGGCGGTTATAGCACTGTCTCGGGGAGAGGCGTACAGAGCAAATAATTTCTGACGACGAAAGGAAAATCCATTCAATTCACACAAAATAAAACTAATCATTATAATCTCGCAAGGGTAGGCGCCGGCCGTGTGCACCATGAGGGAGTGGCCATCGGCAATGCTGCTCCTGCTGCTGCGACTGTTACTGTTTTACGGTGAGTTATTGATACACCATCTACACTCTACAGCACCTTTGCATGGCGCTGTAACACACACACACACCACACACACACACACACACACACACACACACACACACACACACACACACACACTACAAGTGTGTGTGTGTGTGTGTGTGTGTGTGTACTCCGTGTGTAGAGGGGGAACTCCGTAGTGTAGGGGAAGCACGCTCGGTTCACAACCGAGAAGTCCCGGGTTCGATCCCCGGGCGGAGCGGAAACAGATGGGCTGTTTCCTTAAAACCCAAGCCCCTGTCCACCCAGCAGTGAATGGGTACCGGGTGTTAGTCGGGGTTTGTGACCTGCTCTCCGGGGTGCTGGCTTCGGCCAAAACTAAGCACTAAGGATGAATGAGTCACCCGAAGGGCAGATAGCAGCGCCACAAGTTCCGCTTGGAATGCAGAGGAATTGTCAGGGAGACGAAGTGATCGCTGGACAGCACCACTGACAAAGGCGGAACCAGACTTCCCATTTTCACCAGCAGAGCCATCAGTGAAGTAGAGACGGGTGGCGGGAGTAGAAAGAGGGGCAATTGTGGCTAGACTCTCCTGGCGGAGAAGGGTAGGTAGTTGTTGTTTTGGGTGAGTGCGAGACAGGAGAATGACCTGGAAGGTCTTGGGGGCCCAAGGAGGCGGCGGAAGTGTAGTGGTAGCACGCTCGGTTCACAACCGAGAAGTTCCGGGTTCGATCCCTGGGCGGAACAAAGAGAGACAGGCGTTCTTCTTAAAACCCGAGCCCCTGTCCACCCAGCAGTGAATGGGTACCGGGTGTTAGCCGGGGGTTTGTGACCCGCCTCCCGGGGTGTAGGTTTCGGCCAACACTAAGTACTAAGGATGAATGATAAAAATGTTGATATGGAGACGGGGCAATACGAGTGTAGCTCAGGCCCTGTAAAATACAACTAGATGAATACAACTAGATGAATACACACACACACACATCCTGCGTAATCTAGTAGTTTTAGAGCGTGTCTGGCCAATCTATGGCCGCCAATTCGATCCTCGCTCGCTTCTGTGGATTTTTTATGACTAATGTGGGCGGTTACTGTCCTCCTTGAGCAAAGGAATGGGGTGTGTGCGGAGTGTGAGGTCCCAACATTGCCCAAAGATCGGTCACCACGAGCTCCAAGGTCTTTCAGGGACGGTTAAACTTTGATTTATTTATTTATTTATTTATTTATTTATTTATTGCCATTGTATAAAATTTACATAGATATAAATATATTTCTTTTACTTAATATGGCCTAGTCTGCAGAGCCATAGATGGCTCCTTAGCAGACATAATTGAACTATAATCTAAGCTATTGACGATACTTTACAATTTATAGTTATATATGATTATATACAATATATATATATATATATATATATATATATATATATATATATATATATATATATATATATATATATTATATTATATATATATATATATATATATATATATATATATATATATATATATATATATATATATATATATTTATATATATAGTTACCTATATAGTTACCTATTACATCCTCAACACCAGAAAAACAAATGTATATAAAATATGATCATGATGTAACACCTAACACCTAGTAATACACTATTAGTAAATACACACACACACAAAGTACACATAAATAAATCCACATACATGTAAGCGAACACAAACATGCATACATATACGTACATAAACGCACACATCACATAGATACTCCCACACGCACAACCTACATACCTTCATACATGCACATGTATGTAGATACATACAAACATAGATACATACATACATATACATACATACATACACTACAATTATCATTGTAAAGAAAACATGAGGTTCTTTAGTTGTTTTTTAAAAGAATGCACATTCGTTATGCATTTGAGTGTGTCTGGCAGCGAGTTCCACAGTTTGAGTCCGGCACACAGTAGGCTGTTATGGAATAGAGTGATGCGTGCTTGAGGGCAAACCAGGTTGATAAGGTTTGACCTTGTATGTTATATATGTTATATATGTTATATATATATATATATATATATATATATATATATATTATATATATATATATATATATATATATATATACATTATATATGTTGAGAGCGTAAGAAAATTTGACAATTAGGAAGCTGTATGTGTTGGGATTTAAATATTGATAATAACATAAAATATTTAATTAATTACCGAAAAGTTAGAAGATGAAAATTTGCAAATAGTTCTGCTGTGTGATCATATTTACCTTTGAAGCACATAGTTCTTATGACTCTTTTTTGAGCAGCCACGACATCATTTTGAGTAGGAAGACCAGGTACATCCCACATTGCACAGATAGGCAATATATAATATGAGGGTAGCATAAGGTGTAACACACACTTAACAGTGCTTTATGTGTCAACTGATTTCTCACTCTATATAATATCCCACATACTTTTGAAAATTTCATGCAAACTGATTTTATTTGTGTTTTCCAATTTAGATGTTGATCTACCAATACTCCTAAGAATTTGACTTGTTCCACTTGTTGAATTCTGTCATTATCTA
>JACEEZ010017512.1:375000-440000 GCA_016584305.1 Chionoecetes opilio | reverse complement strand
GCTACTCAAATGATTGGATGGGCGGTGACTCAGTCCAAAGAGGGGTGGAGCAGGCAAATTTTGAAGTGTGGCGGCGATAAACTCCATTGGGGTACAATAATTTTGAGGTGTAGCAGCCTCGCGTGTACGCCACTCCGCCAACAAGTTGGCGTTCTAGAGGGCGACCTAGCACTCCGGCACTTTGTTCATGGCGGCGTTGATGTGCAGCCTTCATCGTGCTGCTCCACGAGGATGAGGACGCAGAACCGGACTCCCAGGTGGCAGTGCATGGAGGTAACGCTTCTCGGCTTCTGTCCGCAGCCGCTCCATGAAGCGTCAAGGCACCAAGAAATATCGCAGCACCAGGCGTGTGGCTTCCTCGTCCTCTCCTGCGTCGGCTGTGATGTGCGAATCCCGAGAATTTTGGTCCCTCACGGGATCTGGCTCCTGCAGATGGAGGACCTTCTCTTCAGCCTCTTCCACCTCAGATTGCTTGACCTCCTGCGAGGCTGCTGTATCCTGCTCGTCCTGCTGTCCTTGACCTCGTGCCTCGCTGGCAGCCTCCTCCGTCATGCTTGGTACGGGCAAGGGCACTGCCTCACTTTCCTTCTCGTGGGGGTGGTGCTGGTGAGCCAGGATCTGCCCTGCCCAGGAGCATCCCGCTACCAGGGCCATAAACACATTCGCCACCGCCACACACACGATCAACACAAACCAGAACACAAACGTCTTGTGTTCCTGCTCGGCGTTCTGGACCTGCGTCTCCAGGCAGGCCAGACGTTCCTTGCAGCCTACTACCATGGGCAGCACTTCCGCCCAGCTGTCACCCAGGGGGAAGCCGCACTCCACTAAGGGATCCCTTGGAGAGGCCAGCCATGAGGTTGCAAACAGGTGCCCCCGTACCTTCCCCAGTAGGGTTGTGTGGGGCTTTGCGTCTCTCAAGGCCCTCATCATCTGACGTTGGTTGTCGGCCTCCAGCGCCAAGCCCATCAAGACGAAGGCCCCCATTCCCATCACTACCGCTGTTATGCGAAATCCCTGAGTTGCGAGATCCCTGTTCAGTTGGCCTTCTGCTTATGCACGGCGGTGTCTCAACACAGCAGCAGTGACCGTAAGGTTAGATAAATGTCAGGTTAGGTTATGTATACAGAAAAACAGGTAAAAGGTCAGGTTAGGTTAGGTCAGGTATAGAAAAAAAGGTAAAAGCTTATTAGCCTAACCTAACTTGACCTTTACCTAACCTAACGGCCCCTGCTGACCGTATTAGGTTAGGTTAAGTATACAGAAACAGCTAAAAGCTTATTAACTTAACCTAACCTGACCTTTACCTAACAATGGTCACTGTTGACGCGGCGCCGCGCATGCGCAGAAGGCCAACTCAACAGGGATCTCGCAACTCAGGGATCTCGCATAACACCGCCACCACCAGGCGGAAGCATCGACTGCTGACAAAGTTTTGCAGGATTGTGAGGAAAGGAGTGAAAGGAGCCGCGGCAAGGTGGATCCTCAAAAGGGGATGGTAGTGGAGGGCGACGTCCACTGAGCCACAGTGTTACCGCTTGGCCCATTTAGGGTCACGCCGTTTGTGTCTTGCATCACATAGCAATATATCTCAGTAACAGTACCATCTATAAGATCAATGTAATACTGTTACCCTCATGTATTGGTATTATCTGTTGACGCTAACTGACCAGCGTCACCATAACACAAGTGTGACATGTTTTCTGCTCACACACTAAACCATCAGCCATTAACTAGTGAATCATGGGACTCTTATGTGTTGTTGGTGTTGTTTTTCACTGCCTTCCCAGTACAGCTTGCATGTCAGCCTGGTGTTGGGTGTTGTGCTTCTCTGGCTCACACATGACACAGTGTTGTTCATGGCGTGCTGGCGGACACCCTCGTTACCACCACCACCACCACCACCACCTACTGCTTGCTTGCTTTTGTGCTCCATTGTTTCAGGAACAGACTCGCACTACAGTACCAAGCTTTAAACTGAGGGGTGTGCAACCTTTTTGAACAAAGGGCCACAAGTCATGACTCTGTTCCTTGGAGGGCCGCACGTCCATGCTAGTTACCAGGGTACTGGTACTGGAGCAGAGTAGGTTATGGGTACACAGATTCAGATCGTTCACCACACGTTAGCACTGGAAGCATGATAGTATACTTAAGTAACTAACCACATGCCTGTGAGTCTAATACGAAAATAACAAATGCTGCAGGACAAGAATAAAATATTCATTCACACCTTCGCTAACCAGAAGTTGGTATCTTTGTGTCATTAACACACGTATTATACCTGACTGATATGCGACACGCTCTCTCTCTCTCTCTCTCTCTCTCTCTCTCTCTCTCTCTCTCTCTCTCTCTCTCTCTCTCTCTCTCTCTCTCTCTCTCTCTCTCTCTCTCTCTCTCAGTGGCCGAACAGAGGTTTCAGGAATATAGGATTATTTTTAGGCAAATATAAGACTTACTCTTAATTCTTAGGCTGCTTCCCGAGAGCCGCACTATATGGTAATAATATCTAGAGGATCGGGCCGCATCAACAGACTTAGAGGGCCGCATGCGGGCCCCGGGCCGCATATTCCCGTTTTCTGGAAGAGTATGTGGCGTTTACTCTTGAACACGTCAGGTTAGGTAAGGTTAGGTTACGTTAGGTTACGGATTGGGTAGGTTAGGTTTCCCTGATAATGTTTAGATAACTTTGCGTGAGAATCACAATGAGGGTATTTTCGAGAAAATACTATGGTTAGTTTCGGAGCTATAGCCAAGCGTCTTCACTTGGAAACACATACTCGCATAGAGAACGGGAATATGCCCCCGGGCCGCAGGTTGCACAGGCTTACTTTATAGCATTACACGTGAAGAATTACATAGGAGGAACAAATTACAGGAGACCAGTTGCTCTATAACGAAGGTATCTGCTGACACTACGCACCACCACATACTATAAATTATAATAAATTACATGTGGCAGAACAGGATAACATGGAACAGGCGTCCCCAAACCTATCAGTTCATCGAGTCCTTCAACGAATCCCTGTTCAGTTTTCGATCCCCTAAGCATTCATTACAATTACATTAACAAACACACAAGTAAATATATACAATACTACTATTTCTTAAGACCTCCATCCTTGTGCAGCTGTGTGGTTTGTGGTGGGAAGGCAAGTTTTGTCTTTCACAAACACAGTCCATTGGCCCTAATCAAATAATGGCTATGATCAGCAACCATACGACTACCACCACTACTACTACCGGTATTAATAGGGAGAAAAATAATAAAAAACAGATACCTACATAAATATTAGGTACAGTAATGTCAGCCACTAACGCCAAATGTTTGATCGAATTCCATTCGCCTTTCCGGTATTCAAGGACCCTTTTTGACCACCCATGCGACCCCCCTTTGACCCCCACGGCATTTATCGATTCCATGGAAGATCTCATCGACCCCAAGGGGTCGATATTGACCACTTTGAGAACCCCTGGTCTATACTCTAGTCTGAATTGTCACGTTCTGAGCATTAAAAGTATAAAGAAGTATTTGCCGGACAGATGATAATTTTCAGGAAGAGGCAAAACATTTACCATACGTACAAATGTCTATCTAACACTGGATTCAGGTTTCCATCATTAAAAGTTTTTCAATCAAGTTACAAAGACAAGAAGAGAAAGATAAATATATGAATAAGCTAAATAAAGTATTTTCCTTTAAAAGTGTGCTGGAAGACATCCTTAGTGTCAGTGTATTTGCTAATAACAAGAGAGAGAGAGAGAGAGAGAGAGAGAGAGAGAGAGAGAGAGAGAGAGAGAGAGAGAGAGAGAGAGAGAGAGAGATCGCCGTTGTGTAATATGGTCTTGACGGATACGAATAACATCCAATGAAGCAACTAGGTCAGTGGTTCTTAACCTTTTCATCGGTCCGCTCCCCTTACAAACTCCCAACTATTTCTCGCACCTCCTACTCCTGAGCACTGACTGGAGTAAGGGACATGGTAATGGACCGTTAAGACACTGGGAGCTACGTATCGATCTCATATATATATATATATATATATATTCAAATCATATGGTGCGTCTAAGACGGATGAGTTTTTGTTTGGTCGTATTCATGTTGAGTTGAGTATTTCCAAGTAGATATAATTATGTGGTCTATCAAAGCATCTCGCGCCCCCAAGAGGTTGGTTCCGCACCCCCAACTAAGTACCCATGAACTAGGGTAACAAGCTTTACCTAAGGGGGAAGATCTTTACGTATAGGCTTTTGGTACTTGCAACAAACACTATATGTACAGTCACCAATGGCCTTCTTTTTCTTACTTCTGGGCATATATTTGTGCGTGCGTGTGACGTTGGTCTCGTGGTGTACCCTCTCCCTTTCTCGATCCGCCAGAGGTGTTGGTGGAACGTGTCCGATTCGTCATGAACAACGCCTGGAACTACCAACTACTGAAGAAGGAGTTATGGGCCTTCAGGTGAGTGTAACGCCTTCATCTAGGGAAGTTTACGCGTATTCGTACCTTTTTGTTGCATCTGTGTTTTACTTTTGACTCGTGAGACCACCAGTACGAGTATGCCCTTCTCTATGACCTCCCAGGAGTCCTTGTTGGTATTCTTTAATTATGATTCCAGTAGTTTTCCCCCTCCTCTCTCTCTCTCTCTCTCTCTCTCTCTCTCTCTCTCTCTCTCTCTCTCTCTCTCTCTCCTCTCTCTCTCTCCCAGCTACCCTTTCTCTCTCCTCTCTCTCTCTCTCTCTCTCTCTCTCTCTCTCTCTCTCTCTCTCTCTCTCTCTCTCTCTCTCTCTCTCTCTCTCTCTCTCTCTCTCTCTCTCTCTCTCTCTCTCTCTCTCTCTCTCTTTCTCCTATCCTCCTCCTCATCCTATTATACAATCTCATTGATGTTTGTGTCTTTACCATCATCTAGGGTCTCTTTAAAAAGAGGGTACCGCCATTCATAGGCCCTATGTTCAACGCTACTGGGCGCCATCTTAATGCCAGTTACCAGGGCCTCTCTGTTCACTCTAGACCCGGGGAAGCTCTCAAAGCATGACCCCGCAGTATATCATGTTATACATGTATAAAGGATATACTGTTATCTTCGGAAATGTTTGTTCTATAAGATTATCACAATAAACACAGTAAAACACATTAAATAAAGGTCATTATGAGACTCTGAAGAAATATGCACGAACTTAAAATTCACATAAACTCGTCGTCATGTAAAACTTTGTGGGACAACTTATAAGATGGAATATATCAATAGAAGCAAAATTTTGCTGTCCATTGATATATTTAGTTTTCTGATAAATACAGTAGTACTATGCATAAATTAGCGTTATCTAAATAAATTGCCGCGCCGGCCGCGCTCTCTCTCTCTCTCTCTCTCTCTCTCCGTGAAAGAGAGAGAGAGAGAGAGAGAGAGAAAAGAGAGAGAGAGAGAGAGAGAGAGAGAGAGAGAGAGAGAAAAGAGAGAAGAGAGATATGAGAATGAGAGAGAGAGAGAGAGAGAGAGAGAGAGAGAGAGAGAGAGAGAGAGAGGGGAGAGAGAGGGGGAGAGAGAGAAAAGAGAGAGAGAGAGAGAAGAGAGAGAGAGAGAGAGAGAGAGAGAGAGAGAGAGAGAGAGAAGAGAGAGAGAGAGAGAATAATATAATAATAATAATAATAATAATAAAGTTTTATTTCCACCGGCAGTGGTTATTCGTTACATAAAATTATTTTCAAGATAATAGCTACATAAATTAAATTACACAGTTTTGCATTAAAACATTAAAATATAAAATTATAAAATTATAAAATAGAAAAATAATCGATATTAAAATATATATACAGAATATGCTAATAAAAAGTAAAGGAATAAAAGCATTATTAAGAGAAAACAAATATATAAGTAAAATCATTATAAAGGTACTATATTTCTACCTAAGAATATACTATATACATTAAAAGAAAAAGTTCTATACTAAAATTAATTTCCACCCGAATTTACAAGTTGAGTTTAGTTTTGAAAGACTGTGGGGTGTTAGCATCTTTAACTAGCGACGGGAAGCTGTTCCATAACTTGGGGCCCCTTACAGGAGAGACTGGCCCCCATGTCTGTGTTGGTCTTAGGGACGTACAGGGATCTCGCTGTCTGGTGGTGCTACCAGTAACGTCCCCTACAGTTGGAAAAGTCAGATTAGGATATAGAGGGGTCATATACTTGAACTAGTGACCCCTGTTGGGTGAGTTTTTTTGTCTTTAAAACATTCAGCCATTGTAGTTTTTTTCAAAATTGGAGTCACATGATCGTACTTCCTGGCTTTACCATCTACTACTTTTGCTGCAAAATTCTGTAGTTTTTTAAACATTGTTTAGGAGAGTTGTGTTTGCTGTGCCCCATATTACATTGCAATAATTAATAATGCTAAGTACAAGTGATTGTATAATTGCTGTGCGAGTATCCTTGTCAAAATATTCCTTTTATTCTTTTTTACATACATTAGAGATCCGGTTATTTTTTTTTACTCATTTCACATACATGTTTGTTAAAAGTCATGTACCTGTCCATGTGTAGTCCAAGGTTTTTTACATGTGTGGTGGGTTGAAGGGTTGTGCCCGTGGTGCTGTTAGTGAGATTGTCTGGTATTTTGGATAATAGTTGATAGGTACCTATAAACATACACTGTTTTTCTTAGTATTCATAGAAAAAACCATTTTTCAGAAAGTAAACTTTGCTTTATGTAAGGTTTCCTGTGTTTTCTGAAGAGGGTGTCAAGGTTATTGATAAGGTTGTTGTGTAGGATTTGGTTTTCATCAGCGTATTGCACTAATATACAGTCATTAATTAATGCGACAAAATAAATTCACAAAAATGGTTAAACAATTTTGGGGCCCAAAGTATAGGGGCCCTGCGGGACACCGTACGTAACATGAAATTTCGAAGAAGTAGTGTTATGTAATCGTACTGACTGTTTTTCCCTCCCATTTAGGTAACTGCCCAACCAGAAAGTATCAACATTTGTGTTGTCAAGTTTCTTAAGTAGGAGGGGTGTGGTTGACACTGTCAAATGCTTAGATAGATCGCATAAGGAAAATAGTGACACCCGCTTCCTGTCCATGTGGTCCATAATGTGGTTAGTAATGACAAAAGGGGCTGTTTCGGTAGATAATTTATGACGAAAGCCATGCTGGTTGTTAGATAGGAGATCATTTGACTCGAGGAAAGTTGTGATTTTGAGTAGCAACAGTTTTTTCAATTACCTTAGAATAGATAGGGAGGAGGGAAATGGGGCGGTAATTACTGACATCATCTGTGTCTCCATTCTTGTAAAGAGGGGTAACGATGGCATGCTTCCACTGATTCGGAAAAGACGGTTACGATGGAGGTGTTTATAGAAATGTCAAAAAATAAGCTAAAACATAAAGTGAATCTTTAACGAAACGCGGGGAAATATTATCTGACCCAAACGATTTAGTGTTGTTAAGGTGCTTGATAGTTAAGATGACCGTGTTCGTATCGCGGGTTTGGGGGCCGGAAATGTTTTTACTGACGAGGATACGCTAGCGTCTCTTGTAGTTACATTTTGGTCGGGGATGTTACGCAGAGACTGTTTTTGTTTTTTTGTAAGTAGGGTTTCACCAACATTTGCGAAAAAAGTATTAAAATCTTCCGCTTTACTTTTTTCAGCGTCAATGTGTTGGCATTAGACGCCTTTTTTTGGGGGGGGGATTAGGTCCTTAATAATCTCCAAGTAGCGGCAATGTTATTCCTAGAATTAAGTAAAAGATCGTGATGTACTCTTCCTTGTTTTATCTATAGCTTTGCTTTACATGTTTTTTTAGGTCCTTGTATTGGGCCTGCATAGTTTTGGCTCGTTCTGTGTGCTTTGAGATTACGTTGAGCGGTATTTCGTGTTTATTTATTGCCTCCCCAATCTGATCGGTCATCCACGGGGCGGGGGACGGCGTATTTCCTTTGTAACCATGGGGGGGGCAGGGAAACCAGCACTTGTTTTTTGTGGATGTTAGTAGTGTCTACCCTTGGGTTTATTTATATCGTCTGTATTAAAAATTTTACTGAGTCTATCACTTTCACCAAGTAGTTGTGAGCAGAATGTGTCCCTATCATAGTGTGACATGTCACGAATAGTTTTAATGATACGGGGTCGTTTTTGTTTTCTTATATTGACGGTGACACTGACAAGGTCATGGTCCGCTATGGGATGAGGAATGACGTCAGAGGTCCGCACCAAGTCAGGCTTGTTAGTGATGATAACGTCAAGTAGTGTGGCGGAGGTGGGAGTGACTCGAGTGGGCTTGCTAAATTTTTTGTGGTTAATTTGTTATTTTTGATGATTCGTGAGAGTTTGCTTTTACTGTTGAGAAGATCGGGCCCTTTAAATCACCGAGTATGGGAAAAAAGGTTTGTTTTCGCCCAAAAACATTGTTCTTAGGAGGTCAACAATATAGTTAAAAGAATCAGAAAGAGCTTTAGGGTGTCTGTAAATGCAACCTATAATGATAGAAGGTAATTTTTCTGCACTGAATTTGTATCCATATATCCTCGACACCTAATTGTTGCGCAATGTTTGTTTCTAATACTTCAGAGCTGAGATGGTCTTTCACATACACACAAATACCCGAGCCGCGACCGTTATCACACCTGTATAGTTTGTAGTGAGGTATATTTACATAGGAATCAGGAGTGCAGGAAGATAGCCACGTCTCACTAATACACAAAATATCGACATCTCTTTCATTTATCAGCAACTTTATTTCCTCAAGATTGCCTTGTAGTGATTGTGAATTTAAGTGTTCAATTTTAAGAAAGTCCTTTATATCTGGTTTAAGGGAACTAGAGAGAGAGATATGAGTGAAAGTAGAGATATGAGTCAGAGAGATATGAGAGAGAGTAACCAAAAAATGTTTTCTACTTATATATATATATATATATATAAGTAGAAAAAGGTTTTTGGTTTCTCTCTCCCTCTCTCTCTCATCTCTCTATCTCTCTCTCTCTCTCTCTCTCTCTCTCTCTCTCTTCTCTCTCTCTCTCTCTCTCTCTCTCTCTCTCTCTCTCTCTCTCTCTCTCTCTCTCTCATATCTCTCACTCATATCTCTCTTTCACTCATATCTCTCTCTCTCTCTCTCTCTCTCTCTCTCTCTTCTCTCTCTCTCTCTCTCTCTCTCTCTCTCTCTCTCCTCTCTCTCTCTCTCTCTCTCTCTTCTCTCATATCTCTCACTCATATCTCTCTTTCACTCATAACTCTCTCTCTCTCTCTCTCTCTCTCTCTCTCTCTCTCTCTCTCTCTCTCTCTCTCTCTCTCTCTCTCTCTCTCTCTCTCTCTCTCTCTCTCTCTCTCTCTCTCTCTCTCTCTCTCTCTCGCTCGCTCCTCTCTCTCTCTCTCTCTCTCTCTCACTTTCACGGAGAGAGAGAGAGAGCGCGGCCGGCGCGGCAATTTATTTAGTTAACGCTAATTTATGCATAGTACTACTGCATTTATCAGAAAACTAAATATATCAATGGAAAGCCAATAAAATTCTACTTCTATTGATATATTCCATCTTATAAGTTGTCCCATAAAGTTTTACATGACGACGAGTTTAAGTGAATTTTAAGTTCATGCATATTTCTTCAGAGTCTCATAATGACCTTTATTTAATGTGTTTTTCTGTGTTTTATGTGATAATCTTATAGAACAAACATTTCCGAAGATAACAGTGTATCCTTTATACATGTATTACATGATATACTGCGGGGTCATGCCTTGAGAACTTCCCCGGGTCTAGAACCCTGCGAGGAAAGACTATTATAAATTGCAATTGAAATCAGCTTTCGGTAATAGCAAAAAAATCTGGAGTATAATTAATGACCTACTACAAGTAAAGCAAAATAAAAAACCATTATAGAAGCACTCATGGTGAATGGTGAAGTGATATCTGAACCCACTGCATTATGTAATGATATTAACTCATATTTTTCTTCAATAGGACAAGATTTATATGCAAATTTACCAGCATCTGAGGTGTCATCTCTGCAATACCTACGTGGTTATTTTCCGTCTATGGATTTAAATCCCACAACCCTGAGGAGGTTACCAGTATAGTTAAACAATTAAAAGATTCTTGCCCAGGTCATGATAACATTCATGTCAAAATTATGAAACCCACTGTATCAATAACATCTCCTATACTATCAAAATTAATTAACATTTCCTTTCAGTGTGGCATATTCCCAAGTATTTTGAAAGTAGCTAAAATCATACCTGTTTATAAAGGTGGAGATATGTTACAGTCCTCAAACTATCGGCCTATATCAATACTGTCAACTATTAGTAAGATTGCTATTTTTGCTGAAAGGGCTATGTATGATAGATTATTATCATTCATAAACATAAATAATATAGTGTCTAAAGATCAATTTGGGTTCAGGAAAAACTATTCTCCACAAGCAGCAACCGTGAAATTAATAAATAGCATTCTACAGAACAACGATAAGGGCCACAACACAATGGCTGGCTTTTTAGATTTAAAGAAAGCTCTTGACACAATTAATCATGATATATTATTAAAAAAGTTGAAATTTTATGGCGTCAGAAATTAATTATTGCGATGGTTTGAGAGTAATTTAACAGGAAGAGAGCAATTTACAGAGATCAATGATATAAGATCTTGCAATAGAATAATTAAAACTGGTGTTCCGCAGAGATCTACCTTAGGACCTCTTCTGTTCTTCTGTTCTTACTATATATTAATGATTTAGTCCAGTCTACTGATACATTGAAATTCATATTATTTGCTGACGATACTACCATTTTTCATTCAGAACCAGACCTCCAAATTTTAGAAAATATTATGAACCAAGAATTTGTTAAGGTATCAAACTGGCTTGTATCCAATAGATTATCCTTAAATGTACAGAAGACTCATTATATCATATTTGCAGGCAATAAATATATCAACCAAGAAAATGAAATAAGAATAGGAAACAATATCATTGAAAGAATTAGTTCAATAACATTTTTAGGAGTTGTCATTGACGATAAACTGCTGTGGAAATCCCATGTTAATTATATGTATAACAAAATATCTAGGTCAGTAGGGATTATTTACAAGATAAAGGATAACTTGACTAGAGAGGCACTTATAATGTTGTACTACAGTTTAGTTTACCCTTATCTTCAATATTGTAATCCTGCTTGGGGCTCTGCATTGAAAACCATCACTCAGCCATTATTGTTATTGCAAAAAAGAATTATCAGAGTAATATCAGGGGTAGGTTTCAGAGACCATACCGATCCTTTATTTTCAGATCTTAAAATACTAAAGTTACAGGACATCCATAAACTAGAGCTGCTAAAATTTGTATATAATCAGATAAAGACTCCCACTGTAATAACTTTTGACAGAGTATCAAGCGTACATAGCCAAAATTTAAGGAATCGAAGCCTATTAGGACCTCCACAACCACGCTTAGAATCAAGCAAAAGGTTTGTAGTGTATTCAGGATGTCTTGCCTGGAATGAGTTACCAGATGAACTAAGATTAATAGACAATAGTGTCACATTTAAAATTAAAGTTAAAAAAATTATTCTCAATGCACATTGATTGATAGTTACAGTAATGGATGAAGCAATATGAATATATAAATGAAGAGTTACTATATATAACAATTGCTATGTAATTACGATGTTTTAAATATAAATGAAGTCGTGTTTTCCTAGAATTTATTGAATTTAAAGGAGCTCTTTAAAAATGTTTACTCATTCAAAGAGCTCTGCCTTGTCTATTTTTATATTTTATTAATCACTAGCCGCAAAGCCGCCCTCCGGGCGGACTTTTTGGCTAGCTCCTGCGGAGGGCTATTGGTGGACCTTCGGCCCACCACCTGTGTTTGGTGGGCCTTCGGCCCACCAAACACAGACTCTCCAGATAGCCCCTTCTAACTTTCCTGAAATCATGGATGTAGAAATGTATGTATTAACGCCTTACCCATCACCCCCACCCATTCAATCACCCATTACCCATCACCTCTCACCCATTCACTCACCCATTACCCATCACCACACACCCATTCAATCACCCATTACCCATCACCTCCCACCTATTCCCTCACCCACCCCCCATCTCCCCCCACCCATTCACTCACCCATCACCCCACACCCATTACCCATCACCCCACCCATTCACTCACCCATTACCCATCACCCTACATCAAGGTTTCCTCAATTCTCGCAACCCACATTTTTTTTTCACAATTCTCGCTAATAGGCTGCTAAACAAAACAAAACAAAAAAAAAAAAGGATCGGATCATCTCATAAGTGGGCTTAAAAGTTGCCCCTGGTCGAGTTGGTTCCAAAACTGTGCCATATGATTGGATTGGGGCACGGGGGGCGGCACCTATCGCGGACACACACACACACATACACACACACACACACACACACACACACACACACACACATACACATACACACACACACACACACACACTTTCGCTTATATTATTATAGATGATGTATAAATTTAATTGGGCAAATAAATGTTTTTGACTTGACTTGACTTTTTTAGCGTGAACAGAGAGGCCCTGGCATTGGTCTCCACCCAATGCGGCCGCCGACCCAATGCGGCCGCCGACCCAATGCGGCCAACCAAACTGTTGTTATACGTATATGTTTATTGTACGTTATGTTTAACATATATAACTATATGTTAAACATCAGATATGTCATAAGTTACTAACCTAACCTCACTATAACCCCTAAAAATTACTAACCTAACCTCACTATAACCACCTAAAAGTTACTAACCTAACCTCACTATAAGTTACTAACCTAACCTCACTATAACCCCTAAAAGTTACTAACCTAACCTCACTATAAGTTACTAACCTAACCTCACTATAACCCCTAAAAGTTACTAACCTAACCTCACTATAAGTTACTAACCTAACCTCACTATAACCCCTAAAAGTTACTAACCTAACCTCACTATAAGTTACTAACCTAACCTCACTATAACCCCTAAAAGTTACTAACCTAACCTCACTATAACCCCTAAAAGTTACTAACCTAACCTCACTATAACCCCTAAAAGTTACTAACCTAACCCTACCATAACCCCCTAAAAGTTACTAACCTAACCTCACTATGACCCCCTAAAAGTTACTTATATTGCCGTAGGCGGCCGCATTGGGCCCGCGGCCGCATTGGGTATACACCCTGGCATTAAGTTAAGATGGCGCCCATAAATCGAGTTGTCGCTACTCTATTATTCAAGGTCCTCTACCATCATCATATCTCATCCCACACTTCATTCTCACTACAGCTTCTGTCATTCCAGACCTATACCAGGCCTACACGAGCGCACTTTTTTACGTTCTTCTTCATTCTTTCATCACTTCAACTGTCTTACATGAAACTAGGGACCTATATAATTATAGGGACCTATATAATTATAGGGACCTATATAATTATAGGGACCTATATAATTATAGGGACCTATATAATTATAGGGACCTATATAATTATAGGGACCTATATAATTATAGGGACCTAGGGTGTTATATAATTCCTGGACATGTCGATTCTGAATGCCTAGCTTAGTACTAATTTATGTCGCCTTATTCATACATGAATACTTTCTTACATGCAATGAGTCCTCCTTTTAGCTTATGCAAGGGACTTGGTTACGTAATTTTTTCATAAGTATCACGAAAAGGTTTATATATATATATATATATATATATATATATATATATATATATATATATATATATATATATATATGTATATATATATATAATTTATATATATATATATATATATATATATATATATATATATATATATATATATATATATATATTAATTATATATATATATATATATATATTATTCATTGCAGCATTAATTTTTAGCATGATACTTTTTCGTAATCCTATTGATTGCAAGAAGCTTTTATAAGTAATATGGAAAAAAAAATCTTATGAAACTGTCTCTCTGAATCTGTAAACGAGAATGGAAGTAGTTGTTCTACTAATTCATATATGAAGTTCTATTCTACTGTTATTGTTTACTTAGGTCCTAGCATCAACTATCAGATATTCACCCAAAATATAACATGCGTAGTTATAATTTATCAGCATTATTGTTATCTACGTAAAGACGCAATATAAAACCAAGGAGTGAGATAACAAATCGGAATAGACAAATAGTACTATGATACGTAACTACCACTTTTTATTAACAATCAAATTGGTTCTATGTCTCTTGCGAGGGAAGGAGTAACTTCCTATATAGATCACGTGACATGTTTCTTTTCAGTATAGTCGCTTATCCCATCCCTCTACTATTTTTTCGTTATATTCCCATCTCATTCATATTAAATTAATTCATCACATCTTGATTGGTCATTTTGATGCATGAGAGTTCCATATGCTTATCATATAATTGAACATAGCGTGAAGATCAGTAATTCATAACGCAACCATCGTATGTATATGATAGAAATACAACTAGAACATATATATATATATATATATATAATATATATATATATATATATATAATATATATATAAATATTATATATATATATACATATATATATATATAATATATATATATATATATATATATATATATATATATATATATACATATATATATATATATATATATATATAATATATATATATATATTATATATATATATATATATATATATATATATATATATATATATATATATATATATTTAAATATATATATCATATATATATAAATATATATATATTTAAATATATATATACATATATATATAAATATATATATATATATATATATATATAAATATATATATATATAATATAATATATATATATATATTATATAATATATATAATATATATATATATATATATATGCTCTACAGTACTGAATAATATAACAGTGTGAATATTTGTATATATGTAGCATTTAACATCAGTTGCACTTGTTTGTGTTTGTGTAATGATGTATAATCGGGTCAATAGAATGTGTATGATAACGTATAGCCAAGTTACTAAAGGGTTACTAAAATGTATAATATTTTGAACCAAATGATGAAAAAATCATTTGTAAAACCTAAATCAGATGAACAAAATGACTGAACAACACATTGAAATCCTATACGAGCAGAAATGATACAGCAATACACTTATCCATCTAAGTCCTTTTTGGTATATGAACAATAGAAAAATTTTGATCAATATCTAGGAAGGTATCACATGACCAAAGCGTTGCACTCACCTCCATGAACAGTCCTTCGTCAAGGCTACAAGTGTACCTGAAGACATATCTCAGCTACGTAGCGATGGTAGCTATGTGTTCGGGCGTCACTGAATCTGTAATCAAGAGAAAGTAGAGTGTCAGAAGGAATTGTTTCAATAAACCTCAAAAACATCGCGACAATTCAACCAGGCATTTTTTCTTATAGTTCATACAAAAATTACATTATGTGGGGGTTTATCTGTAACCTCACACAAATAAAATCTCAGTTCAGAAAGTACAGAAATAAAGTGTCAGTGTAATGCATAGAGGTATTAATGTTATGAAAGGATTAAATAAAATTAGAAAGTAAGATAGGAAACATTCCTGAGCCAAAGATTTTCTACAGGCCTTGAGCTTAATTCGTCATGTTATGTACAGAAATGACAACTCGATGGCAGTTTTCACTTCACAAAACCAGGCACAGTCCTCATGAAACACTGTCTTTCAGCAACATGATTATAAACATTGGTTGATTGATGGGGCAAACACACCAACTGACTGCCTCAAACTTGGAAATATTGGATTGTTCAGAAGCGACAAAATGACCTCAAAAGCTGTTAAGTTACGCTAAAAGCACAGATTCCCTCTATGACCTCATCGACGCGTACAAAGTTTCCTCGTTACTTATGAAAGTGTTGAGGTAGTTTTACCCAACGTTGTATTTTTGGTTCTTGAGTGAATTGCAAAACACCAGATACATTTTGGGCGCATAATGTTCACAGCTATAACTTTTTAGCGATAACTGATTTAAGTGATGCTAACACGTAGGTAGATATCGATAAGTTGTAAGTTTCGCCTATCCCCTTTATTTGTTCTCGCTTAGAATGCTGCAACTTTTGATATAAAACATTAGGTCATAGAACGAATAACCCGAAGAGTCACATGGTATAATAATGGATGCATCTAAGTATAAGACAGGTAAAATGCGGATCTCACCTCAGTATGGTGGAGTCAAATATCGATACCGATAAATCAACATCATATATGAACAGGTGCATTCTTACATTCCTTAAGACACAAATCTTTCTATCTGATATTTTAACTATTCCCAGATGGCACCACCTGTGCTTTACCTATAGCCACACCAAGAGCCTGATTAGCACCTTCCTGGACGGAGAATTTAACAACGTGCAGCAGTTTGTGTTGAAGAGTCCTGTGTACGGCAACTGGGCGAGGCTCGGCCAGAACTTCGAGGCCCGGAACAGCTTCAGCGGAGACCTTACTCAGGTTAGCCGTTCATATAGTCTTTGGCACGTGTAGTCACGAAGGTAATGTTAGCATACCACATGTTGGTACTGCAGTCTAAAATGAGTAATGCCATCGTATATCTACACACATTTCACAGCTATCCAATGCGCACTTCAAAATGCTTGGTAATGTGGCAATACTTCATTGAGTGACTGTGTGATATAACTTTTCTTTATACATTGCCTTACACTTATTGGTTTAAGATTTCAATATAAATTGACTGAATAAAATGGTAACTGGTGGTAGTCACGGAAGGATTAATGTAGGGGTGTGAGGGTGACAGGCGCTGCTTTGAACAGGTGAACGTGTGGGACCGAGTGTTGAGCACCGCCAGGATCCTGGACTTGGCCCGCTGCAAGACTGACCCTCAAGGCAACTACATCTCTTGGGAGGCCGGCTGGACTCTGAAGGCTGTCTCTCCTTACAACCTTTCCCTGGAAGAGTTCTGCCAACAAAAAGTTGGCACGTCATACTTTTGGTTCCCTTCGGTGCCTGTGGTGACCGCCCACTATATCTGCGAAGCGCTGGGGACAGACCTTCCGTGGGCGACCTCCATTAATGATATCGAGAGGTTTCAAAACATATCGGCTGCCACACATCCCAGCCATGAAAACTGCCATTATAACTTTTGGACGTCGGCGACGGACAAAGCTGTTGAGAACATTTGGAGGATGAACAACGGTAGCATGATAGAATATATCTTCTGGGCGCCCTACGAACCAAATGGCCTGCGTTATGAAAACTGTGCCGCACTCAGTCGTTACGGAATTGCTGACATAAGCTGTGAAATGCAGATACGCTGTGCCGTATGCACCTTCACAAAACAACAAAGGTTTTCATTATTCGGCATTTGTGAACAGGAACTACGAAACGTGTATTTCGTCGCCTACCAGCGTGTCATCGGCCAAGTGATATTCATTGGCTATGGCAAATATCACATCCGCCTGGAGGACGATACCTGGACGTGGGTGGACGTGGTAAATAACATCACGATGGCGCACATGGAGGAGGCCGAACCTTACTTTCCAATGGGACTCCGATGGTGGCGTCTCGAGGTGCCTGTATGTGACCAGAAGAAAGGCAGACGCCAGCTGACGCTCTCCCCTTGCCCTAGCGGTCACTTCACATGCAACGACGCCACCTGCATCCCCATTCACCATCGCTGCGACCTCAAGTACGACTGTCGTGACAACAGCGACGAGTGGGACTGCCAGCGGATCTCCTTCCCCCAGGTAAGACCTCAATATCCATCAGCCCTTAAATGCAATTGTGACGAATTTAAATCAACTTTGTGCTTATGCCATTATTTTTTAGGACTACCAATCTCACCTGCCTCCTCGCCTGAGTGGAGACGAGGAGCTCAGTCTGCCCATCTCCCTCGACGTCATCATGGAGACGATTGCCGTGAAGACAATCGAAATGACGATGGAGGTCGCTTACGAGATCGCCATGACATGGATCGACAACCGACTCGACTACCACAACTTGAAGGCCAACGACAGCCTCAACAAGCTGGATATGGACGCAGTGAAGCAGCTTTGGATACCGCAGGTCAACTTCATCAACACGGACAACATTCACCGCACCCGCATTGACGAGGACGTGGTCATGTTCGTTCAACGCCGCGTCCACAAGTTCTACATGGATCCTGGTGCCCCGGCCGAAGGTACTCGTCAAGTTTTGCCATGGATGTCCCGCAACGAGTCTCTCACGTATACTATATAAGAACAATCTGGGCTAATATCTTAAAATCCAGCTGAAACTTTCCCAAATTATAGTAGTAATGATACTAATAGTAGTAGTAGTAGTAGTAGTAGTAGTAGCAGCAGTAGTATAGTAGTAGTAGTAGTAGTAGTAGTAGTAGTAGTAGTAGTAGTAGAAGTAGTAGTAGTAGTAGTAGTAGTAGTAGTAGTAGTAGTAGTAGTAGTAGTAGTAGTAGTAGTAGTAGTAGTAGTAGTAGTAGTAGTAGTAGTAGTAGTAGTAGTAGTAGTAGTAGTATAGTAGTAGTAGTAGTAGTAGTAGTAGTAGTAGTAGTAGTAGTAGTAAGTAGTAGTAGTAGTAGTAGTAGTAGTAGTGGGAGAATGGAAATGAGGAGGAGAAGGAGGAGTTGAAAACTATCAAAATAGACTCTGACACGAATGAAGATGAGAAAACATGAAGAAACTATGGGGGGGGGGCACTCAGTAGAGCGCATACCTGCGCCCGAATATTTCATCAATTGGTTGCCATGGCAACAGTTGTGATTCGATTTCATCCAAAATTAAATCAGTTCTTTCTAATACCAAATAGACTTGGAATACCAAGTTTGGTCCAAATCTATTCGTAACTTTTTGAGAAATCCTGTACACTAACAAACAAACCAAAAAAAAAAAAAAAAAAAAAAAAAACAGATCGGGGTGAAAACATAACCTCCCTCCAACTTCGTTGGCGGAGGTAACTAGGGGGGTACTCAGTAGAGCGCATACCTCCGCCCGAATATTTCATCAATTGGTTGCTATGGCAACAGTTGTGATTCGATTTCATCCAAAATTAAATCACTTCTTCTTTATACCAAATAGATTTGGTATACCAAGTTTGGTCCAAATTTATTCGTAACTTTTCGAGAAATCCTGTACACTAACAAACAAACAAACAAACAAACAAACAGATCGGGGTGAAAACATAATCTCCCTCCAACTTCGTTGGCGGAGGTAAAAACACAGGAACCAGAGAGAGAGAGAGAGAAGAGAGAGAGAGAGAGAGAGAGAGAGAGAGAGAGAGAGAGAGATACACTAACAGTCAGGCAGAAAGAAAGACAGACAGAGAACCCTTCCTTACATATTGCGTAAGAATCATAATACACATAAGTTGCCGGTGCCTTTCCAAGCTAAACACCTTATTAAGACTTCTGACACACACACACGTAAACATACCCAACACTTCATGTAGTCACCCCGCTGTCTCGTGTGTCTGCAGTGGAGGTGTACAGCGGCCGGGACAACACTCTCTCCATCAGAAGGAAGTATGGCACACTGTATAAATGTAACTTCAACCTTCAACTGTATCCTTTCGACGTCCAGGAGTGTCAAATGCACCTCAGGATTACGTCAGAGCTCAAGTCTTTTCTCACTTTCGACCTCTACAACTCCACCGTAAACTACCTCTCTAGCCCCTTCCTCATTGAGTACGAGGTGAGTGCTACTTATATAATTACTCCTGGTAGTGATAGAAAATTTAATATTGGGTTGATTCAAGTCCTAAATTTATGTTTGGATTTAATGTACTATAGTGTAACTTTCCTGCAATTTATTATGATCCATGATCATTCATCTTCATTTGCAGTTATTTAGTAATTGCTATCTAGCTAAATAATTTCATACCCATGTCATAATAGATCTTTCTTGAATGGATGTTACGTGACCTAACTTGCTTCCAGTGTTCCTTGCTTCCTCCTTTCCATTAACAACAAAAGAATACAGGATACAATTATAATAAGAATAAGAAATAGGAACAGCTTACTCTCCACTTATGCTATATATTGATAGTGAGTTCTTTGACTGATAGTAATACGATTTGTTTATGTATGTGTGTGTGTGTGTGTGTGTGTGTGTGTGTGTGTGTGTGTGTGTGTGTGTGTGTGTGTGTGTGTGTGTGTGGTGTATGTGTGTGTGTGTGTGTGCGTGTGTGTGTGTGTGTCTACAGGTGGGAGAGGTGAGTCTGGAACACGACAACAGCAGACAGTTCAGTGAGGCCCGCGTGTTGGTGCCCTTGACGCGCCGCTACGGGTACGCCATCCTCACCATCTACACCCCCACCCTCGTCCTCCTGGTGGTCAGCTACACCACGCTCTTCTTCAGGACAATCATCTTCGACGTGCGCATGATGTCCGCCCTCACCGTGCAGCTGGTCATCGCCACGCTCTTCTCACAGGTGCTCTTGTGTTTTCCTTTATACCACCAACTCTCCCCCCAAAAGTAACCATAAGTAAAACATCTGTCGGGTTCAAAGAGGTGTGTGGCTAAAGTTTGAGTCCTCGCCCACAAAATACAAGAGAGAAAAAAACCAGTGGACAATTGTAGTGGCCCACTTCACTTCACACCAATCTGAACTACCAACAGTTCGAGACCACCTTTATCTTTCATTAACGATTATAGAAAGGAAAAACTGTCACAATAGTAGGAAAAACTGTCACAATAGCAGGAAAAACTGTCACAATAGCAGGAAAAACTGTCACAATAGCAGGAAAAACTGTCACAATAGCAGGAAAAACTGTCACACTAGCAGGAAAAACTGTCACACTAGCAGGAAAAACTGTCACAATAGCAGGAAAAACTGTCACAATAGCAGGAAAAACTGTCACACTAGCAGGAAAAACTGTCACAATAACAGGAAAAACTGTCACAATAGCAGGAAAAACTGTCACAATAACAGGAAAAACTGTCACAATAGCAGGAAAAACTGTCACAATAGCAGGAAAAACTGTCACAATAGCAGGAAAAACTGTCACAATAGCAGGAAAAACTGTTACAATAGCAGGAAAAACTGTCACAATAGCAGGAAAAACTGTCACACTAGCAGGAAAAACTGTCACAATAACAGGAAAAACTGTCACAATAGCAGGAAAAACTGTCACATTAGCAGGAAAAACTGTCACACTAGCAGGAAAAACTGTCACAATAGCAGGAAAAACTGTCACAATAACAGGAAAAACTGTCACAATAGCAGGAAAAACTGTCACAATAGCAGGAAAAACTGTCACAATAGCAGGAAAAACTGTCACATTAGCAGGAAAAACTGTCACAATAGCAGGAAAAACTGTCACAATAGCAGGAAAAACTGTCACACTAGCAGGAAAAACTGTCACACTAGCAGGAAAAACTGTCACAATAGCAGGAAAAACTGTCACAATAGCAGGAAAAACTGTCACAATAGCAGGAAAAACTGTCACAATAGCAGGAAAAACTGTCACAATAGCAGGAAAAACTGTCACAATAGCAGGAAAAACTGTCACAATAGCAGGAAAAACTGTCACAATAGCAGGAAAAACTGTCACAATAGCAGGAAAAACTGTCACAATAGCAGGAAAAACTGTCACACTAGCAGGAAAAACTGTCACACTAGCAGGAAAAACTGTCACACTAGCAGGAAAAACTGTCACACTAGCAGGAAAAACTGTCACACTAGCAAGTCTTTTTCTTATTTTTTTCAGGTTTCTGCGTCACTCCCCAAGACGTCCTACTTCAAAATGGTTGATATTTGGCTCATATTTTGCATCGGTATCACCTTCCTTGTCATTCTCTTCCACGCTTTCGTTGACTTCGTGGCGCATGGGGACGACCAGTCGAGCCCCGGCACCAAGGTGTGGCAAGTGCGTCCCCTCGAGCCTCCCAAGGCCACGGCGCTGCACAAACCCAAGATCACGCCTCAAAACCTCGTCCTTCTCACCAAAATTACAACGCCTTTGGTTTTCTTCATATTTAATATCTGCTACTGGGGTTATATATTCTTCAACTAGACACCCCAGCATGGTAAAACGCATTATTTATATTTACATATAAGTGACCAACTCCAACACAAGTGGGATGGCACCCCCAAAACAATATAAAATATCAAAAAGAGAGAATATATTCTTACAGCCTTAAGAACACAAAAACGTTCAATGAAACTGGACTTTACAGATAATATAGAAAACATCATCTCACACATACGCATACGCATTTTACGCATCCCTCTCACTCTCTGAATCCAGCTGTCATATCTCACAAACACGTCACTACCAGCACATCTATAATTTTTTCTGACCTTGCTTTCATAACTCACATCTAAGATCCATACAGAACAGATAGCACGATAACCCTCACAAACATTCTCATTTATGACTACTAACAGATCCTTCTTTCTTCAAATTCATCCTTTGACTCCAGAATGTCTACTCCTTTTTTTTTTTTATGTTGAAGCCTATAGCGCCTGTAGGCTATTATGGTTTTTTTCCTTGAGGGATCAGGTGGTTGGCCCTACACATTCTGGAGGGCCGTGATGGTAGGCTCCCGCCTATTCGTGGCGCAGGCTGGATTTTTCATAGAGACACCTGTGATCTTATAGGTGAAGGTCCATTTTCTGTGATGTTCAACCATCAGTTTTAGGCTCATGCTGCCACCTGTTGTCCCTCCGCCGCACTTGTAGTCGCAGTCGAAAGAACAGGAATGCATCATGAGGGTTTTTTCGGCCACCCGACGATGGATTAACAGTTGCTCCTTGGTGGGACTTGAACTCAGGACTTTGTGCTCACCTCCCAGGCTCTTGTCGACCGCGTTAAAGATGGCCGAAAGAGTTGCCCCCGGCAGTATTCGAACTCGGGACATCGAGCTCACCACTCCAAGACGCTAACCACTCGGCCACAGCCTCCCCTCCCCTCCCTTTTACCAACTTGTGACTCATTCTATTGTCATATCCACACTCAAGTGTCATAGCTTCATCACCTATTCCAGTCTCTCATTATTCAAAATTATCAGAACCATCTTCCTCCCTAATGCACTGCTTCACTTCGCTCTTAGCACCCATTGAAATTTTCCCGACGTAACCATTATATAATAGCACTGAAGAGAAAATGGTTCGTGATCCGGGCGATTGAAAGTTGGAAAATCCTACCAGATAATTTTGTCACCGTAGCCAGCAATAGCGCGTTCAAGTATTGTCATGACACAACATAAGCTGATAGATATTTCAGGTATTGAACTAGACAAGATACACACGCTTTATCTCCCACAAAATACCCATAAAAAAGCCTTCATAGACAAGCTTCCAGCCTAGTCATGAGATTGAATATCATGACTACAATAAAATCTTGTGTCGATGCCTGCCTTGTGTCACCTACAATTCCTTAATTAACACCATCATTGACACATCACCATGGGCGTCTGCTGGAGGGGGGAAGGACAGGCTAAAATTAAATAAGGACTATAGATTATTTTCTTCAAGAGGGCAGGTCAACGCTGTGGGAATTCAACATGGCAAAGTTACGGCTATTTATTTCATTCCAGATACAAAACAGAATAACATGTAAACCAGAATTGTTGCCTATTCTATCTATGGTGATACAAATCTCCCCTGCAAAAAGCCTACAAACATTCCAATATCAGTAAGAAGCATCACAAACATACGTACAGTTATTAAGTAGGAAAAAAGACCTTCACACTAGACTAAAACCCTTATTGCAATGAAGCAAAACTGTTATTACGCAATGTCGCACTAGGACATCCACGGCACATTAAATATCACAATCATATATTCTCAATATTTCATTACCAGTCAAGAAAAATATATGCTCTGAGAAAAGAAATATTCAAATTTTCCCCCACGATACTGATGCACAGGAGCTGCATCCAGAACGATGCAAATAGACTTTAAAATTAATCACATGAGCAGGAACTTACACAAAACTATCAAAATCAGGCTGACTCAGCAGACACCACCACAACGAGATTTATTTCATATAAACATATCATAAACTCCGGAAAGTTCACACAGGGCATATCATGAAGCAGTGCTTTAAACAGAAATTCAGTTTTATAGAAGGATAGTTACGTGGATGCTAGGATGCCAAATGTGAGAAGAATGGATATGAAAAAAGAAGTGATAAAGGAAGACATAAAACACTGCTAGATCGCAGCCCGGCGTGAGGCATCAGGAGCCTCCGTCAGCCCGAGGCACAAGGCTGACACCCTCAAGGCACGTACCAAGAACACGATGTATTGCCGCATTGTCTGTATTCAATTAGTCGAACACGTTATCTTAATACTAAAGTGATGCAAGACTCTCATAAGGCACGTCATGAAGAAAACTGAACATTGTTGGAAGAATAATTATCTTTCAGTACTTCATTTTGAATTATTCATCTGTAGTACTTTTGAAAAGGTTTCATGTATATTCTTCACCTTTATTCCCAGCTCAGCCTTCATCTAGACGAGTCAAAAATAAATGTATATATATCTTACTCTGCAAAAGGCACACAGCTAACCATATCTGCAGGAACATCGTCACCGATGATTGTGTTTCGCATGCATGATTTTATCAGCCGAAAGGATTTTACAAGTCACTCTGGCCCGGACCTGGAACTGGAAGAAAAAAATCAAAATTAAAGAATATTTTTCATTAAGCTACTAACCACCATAATATAAACTTAAATAATAACTAAAAAGATAGCTACATAACCTATTCTTATTCACTGGGCATGCATCTACTGCAATATTGCACTAAGTAGTGGCAATGCATCTCCCACAAACCTCACTCTACACCCAGAAGCATGCTGATTTTATGAACACCAAAAATCATACTTGTCTATACTCTAGTGTATTACTGATATACTTACCCAAGCAATATCCTCAACACCACAAGCAAGCCAAATGGAAGGACAACACTAGGGTGAGGCAGCGAGGGAGGGAGGTGGCGGGGCAGGAGGGTGTGTGCTGGGCTACAGGGTCAATGATCTGCAGTGTCTTGGTGGTGAAGGGAGTTTGGTACATACATGGACTGCTTTTTGGATATGGAAGACTAAACATAGGAACATTGAATTTTTTTTTTTTAAATACAATAATTAAATTCTTGGTATGATGACAAACAATACAAAAGGAAATGGTGCATTATTCTTTCATCTATGGATAAAACTAGGGAAACTGGAGTCAGGTCACACATGGGGAAATGTATAAATGCATAATTTTCAACACAGCAAGAAGGCAAAACATGATTTCACTACAAACCAGTACAGTGGAAGTGATCAACCTCATCACTATTCTACAAGGCACATCCCCAAGTCCTTCAATCTTGTACCTTCTGCTTGGGTTCCTGACAGACGGCTCTCATAACTATGATGCATTTCTTACGTAAAATTCGTGTTACTCTCGAAAATTATTGCATTATTTGGTATCCTGATTTCCATGATCTGCGTGTGACAAAACTACCATGTGTGTGTGAGAAAATCAGCATTGACTGATTCTGTGTGTGTCTAAATATCAAATGATCAATCAAAGTGTGAGCAACACGGTTTCCATATAAACGATCATATAATCATAACGCAATCGAATAGCTGAAGTAATCAACATTATAATCATCTACCTTTCTGAATTAAACAAAATGAATATTTGAAAGATTCAAACAGATTTGGTGGAATGGTGAATATACGTGTGTGTGTGTGTGTGTGTGTGTGTGTGTGTGTGTGTGTGTGTGTGTGTGTGTGTGTGTGTGTGTGTGTGTGTGTGTGTGTGTGTGTGTGTGTGTGTGTGTGTGTGTGTGTGTTAACAACTTAACGAAATCAATCAATCTGTAGTTTTTTGTAATCCAAATCTAATACCCTATATAAATCAGGGTGGTATTCCCACAGACAATATAGCATCTCCTGGTTATGGGACATACTGAGCCAGCAAATAGCACTGCATTGTGTGCACTCAATCAATATCGATTTAAAAATCAATAAAAAAAATTGCAAAAAGAAATTTCCACAAAAGTGTCTGGTGGTGATGCTGTTCCCGAAATAAGAATGGTGAGAATATCTCAGCAACTTAATAATCTATTGAGTACAATCTAATAGATGCCACTAAATATGTACATATAAGTTCATATTATGTATGTAGGCTACATGTAGCACGCAAAAACATAGAATCTATGAATGTATTTGGATATATTTGTGTAAATGCTAAAGCAAGTGCTAAAATGTCATAATCTATAGGGCTAGTGCGATAAGCATTTACGCTTAATGCTGCCTAATAAACTATACTCTACTGAATGACGAATGAAGCATAAATATAAGTTGTACATAATATCTATATTTCACAAGGGTAGGTATTCTTGTGATAGCCAGTGTGTTCTAAAATATCAAAATTCATCTCATAGAATTATTTGTTCTCACTTCCTTGGCTGGAGAACTGAGGGATGTGCGCCCATGTTTTCTTGAATGGACCGAAATGTGCGGCCTGGAAGACGTGCGCCTTGATAAGGTAATGGCTCTTCCTCATACTCTGGAGCAGTGTGAACTTGACTATCCTCACAGAAAGTCTCCTCGGGGCTTTCTTGCTGATGATACTGATTCTGCAGGAACCTAAAAGATGGTGATGGCAACTTGGATCCTCGATACCCAAAGCTGTGTGCGTCCTCAGTTTGTTGTTGGGGGACTTCCTGATGCTGGTCGTCGTCTGAAGTGTCATACTGGTTCTGAAGGTAACGGAACACCTTTCCAGGCGCTGCTCTGGGCTTTTTCATGGTGCCCATGTCCCCAAACTGGGAAGTAAGTTCTTTCATTACAGTATCTTTGTGTGCAGCTGTTCTAGTCATTCCATTGCTTTGGCAGTCATCAAGTTCTGCACAGGAACTTGATTTATCTGATTCACAACCACTGCTTTGATGAGATCTCACAACTCTAGAGGGAATTGCCTTAACCTCAAATTGTGGTAACTGTACAATCGTGTTTCCTTGAGCCTTCACATTTTGGTTATCATCTGGCGAGTCTGGATACTCTGTCTGCAGGTGCCGGAACACACGTGAGGGAATGTGCCCACCTTCGTAGCGTCTTTCTGTTCCTTCCTGACTGTTTTGTGAGCTGGTTGATTCCTGTCTCACAATATTCATGAGTCTTGGACATTCTTGATTAAGGTCTTGACCATTTGATTCATTTGATCTAACTACAACTGGTGTTGGGTGTGTGGAAGAGAAGAATTTTGGAGCGTGACTATTTTTCCACGTTGGTGAGGAAACACTCTGTGAAAATGGAGATGTTGGTTCCTTAGCACTAAGAGCAGAGTTGACTACACGCCCCTGTTTGGGTCCCTTGATAATGACCTTAGGAGAAACATTCCTGTATACTCTGCTGTCCTCAGTGGTAGTGTAAGAAGGAGATACTTTGGAGGAAGAGAAAATGCCACTGTCAGAAGAACTATCATTTGTTGTGGTGTGAGTGGATGATGGGGAGAGGGATGGTGGGGATCTCTGAATGGAGGTTTTCCAGGCAGGAGAGGGGATCTGACTGGCTGTATGCTGTGTGTCGCTGTCAGGTGGATGGGAGACCTCTGACCCATTGGCAGGAACTCCGTTGTCTGATGCTAGAAACAAAGAACATGCAAGAAATAGCTGATGAAGCAAACTGCAGGCATAAATATGGTAGGACTTTTGTGCAGCAAGCAATTCTGATGTAAGAAAACATTAGGCACAAACTGTATTAAAACCCAATGTAAATGGACAGGATAAAAATCACTGGAAAGTGTAAATATTGAGCTTTGTGAGGTAGTGGTGTCATGAGGCAGGCATGAGCTGTGCACAACAAGGACTGAATCTCCTCTGCTGGCATGGACACAGAGACCTTGTCATTGCAGACTGGTGAGGGTTTTATTGGGTGGTTCTCAAAATGTTGAAGGAAAGTGTGCTTTCATACTGCATACCACTTCATCATAGGAAATACATAGATAGCTAAATGGATGTGGAAATGTTCCTGCAGAATTGTCCTACTGTATGGAATTTGATTAATAAAGATTTTCTTTTTATGTTTGAATATTTGATTTTTCTCAAGTAATTATTTTTGTAACAAAGAATCTAAAAGAACAGTGTAGTCTGCCAATCATTAACGGGGGAATGGTGTTATGCACATTCAATTTGTTTATTTACTTGAACCGTTGTTGACCGTGGCAGCTACTGATTCACTGATTTATTACGTTTTACTTTTCACATACAATATGAAAGCTCATCAGGTGTAAACAATCAAACCTTAAGTGTGTTATGGACATCATGTTGCAAAAGGCAAAACCAGCAGATAAGCTACAGGTGTGTGGTGCTACAGGCTGCCTTAGCCTGGCATCAGCCTGTCAGCTATGGTCATCTAATATTCTTTAAAGATTTATAATTAATCTAAACGAGGAATTTTTGCTACAACTTCTAAGCTAGATCTATTTCAACAATCACAGAAAAAGTTCTAAAGACTCAGGCAGTATAAACATATCAACCATAATCTTGCAAGTATCATCATGAGTCATGCAGTACTGTATAATCTTTTCCCAAATACTTTCGAATATAATTTGGATATGACAATCACACATCTTTACATAAATATATATCTAGTTATGATAAATGATTAATTGTACTTTGGAGTAGATAGTTGTATCATTTTTATGAAATAGAGGATTATAATGCTAGACATATTACATTATTGCCAAGTAGAATAAGATGACTTCAGCAAATAAAAGTCTATAAAATACTAACCTGAAGCTATTTCTCATGAATATTTGTTGAATTTCTAAGAAGGCAAAGCATAAATAAACAAGCCAATTATATATAAATACCATCACCCTCATCCCCGAAGAAGCTCCCAAAGAAGATGCAGTGAGCCCCAAGTACCACCAAGTGGCTCACGGGGCCAAGCAAATACAGCAGAAAAGCTTTTTGAGTCTCAGTCGCACTCTCAAGAATCTTGTGCATCCCTCTATTCAACTAGAACAACATTTGACTTCAATCCTAGTCCTGATAGGTTGAAATCACGTATCCAAATTTTTACAGCATATTTTTCTTTACATTTTTTGTGATATCCTGTTATTTTTCAAGGCAAATTAATATTTGCTCTTTCACTTGCCATGTATGTATTCAGTTGAGTCTCTTGACTGTGAAGCATTCAATGAAAATAGCGATTCAGACAAATATGATATGATTTTTCATACCATTTGTTTCCATACAAACATGATAGAGTAGCCAACTTAAAGAGAGAGACAATTTAGAAAGAATTAATATTTACCTCCCCACTCAAAGAATAATATACTCATATTGACAGTCACATTTTCCATGTATCTATGTTACTCATGCTATTTATGTATCTATGAGTATGCATCATCTACAAACAGGAATAGTTATGGCCCCTTCATCATGTCATACGATCTTTCCATGACATAATATATAATATTACATTAATGATATCATCAGTCATTATTTAACATTCAATCAATTTGAACATATCAATTAAAACATTGACCATTTTCCGTTAATGTAAGATATTCAACTTTTGAATCAAGAGACTCCGCGTTACAGAACATTAACTGTGTTGTGTTATATTTCAAGAACTAACAATATTGAATGTTATTTGCATATTGTCAGCATTATAAAAAAAAACGGCTGCTCATAAAAATGCTTATTAGATAATGTAAATGATGAAGGAAAAATCTTGAGACTGCTAGAAGTCACAAATTCATTATGTCTTACCATCATCCGTAGATGTCAGTGCCTGCAACATCCTGAAGGATCGGGAGGGGATGTTTCCCCCCATGTATTTCTTGGGCTCAGGTGGTGCTTCCTCAGTAGGGGCAGAGCTGGTCACGCCTCCTGCAATACAGACCAATCACTATACTAGGAGTGTGCACGGAGATGAAGATATGGGTAACCTGCATACTAAGCTAAAAGTATACAACAAACATAGATCAAAGACCGATCCCATATTTACTTGGGCCATTCTTTGTCATCTGATCAGTTTGCCAAGCTCCACGGCACAGTACAGCATGTTTGTCATTTCTTTACTTTCTAGTTCCTCTTTCAATCTACGTTACCTCATCACTGCCTTGCAAGTGGCTAATTATGACAATTGTTGGAGCTATATTTTTGACCTGTTTGAGTTTAAAAATATTCTGTCTCAAAATCGTATAACTTGCCTTAAATTGGTCAAATGTTGACATTCATTACCCGTTTGGGCACGTCTTTCAATTATTTATCATTCTACTCAGACATGTATTTTGTCTACTGTCCAATCTATCTCATGTCTTATAATAAACCCTTAACTTATACATTATTAACAAATGACATCATAAACTGGATGATTGTACACAACAACATTTTTATCCTAAAGGACCTGCATTTACACGACATCATCACCTAGATGAGTGGCTGACTTTCATTAAAGGCATCATTTTGGTGGGCTCTGATTCATCACAACAAATACTATTAGTTTCCTTCCATGTCATGTATGTACAACCTTCCGATATTGTTAGACACAGAAATCTCCATCCACCAAGTGGATTTATAATTGACTGACTAAATTTTTCGCAATTGGTTTCTTGTTCTGTACATTGCTATAAAGTGCCAATGATAGAAATATTTCTATGAACTTGATAATATGTAATGGTTTGAAGATATTTTTCGTATTCAATGTCATCTGTGCTTGAGCATGATTTCAAGTAACAGTACAGGCAACTACCACAAAGAATTCAACTTTCACTTGGCATACCGTTGTCTTGTATCATCTTCATCAAATCGAGTCAAAAAATATTTAGGTACTATATAACTACGAACTTCAGTGATACTCAATGAACTAGAAAACCCAGTTACCTATACTACTGAAAAAACAATGATACTGCTCAAAGAGTCACTGTCTGCTAGAGTTAATGACCAAAATATTGTGCATAAATAGCTTGAAGAACCTTTCCAAATAAGTAACAACCTGGCTGTTGGTAGAGTGTCGTTGGCTGGTAGTGAGATGGGGGCTGGTACTGAACGGGCTGCTGAGGACTTGGTTTCTGTTGCTGTTGTATGTTGGGAATGTGAACGGGTCCCTGTGGCTCTGTGGAAGGTAGGCTAATGAGTGGTGATGGATAAAACTGAATGAGGACGTGCTCAGTACCTGCCACTTCCATTCAATTGAAGGCGAATGCTTGATACAGTCTTAAAATGTGATCTATATGAAAAATAAAAGTTTATTATTGCCAGTCAGCATGAAGTAACCAATGAACGTAATGGATAAGAGGAGATTTGTTGCCATCAACAAATGGGTAAATGGAATTTTGGCCCTAATGACCAAATTGAATTACTATGAACAAAAACCTCAATATCATGGCTGATCAGAGTCCCTGAGTGATGATGTTCATGATCACTAATGTTTTAGTGTGCAATGCTACAGATTTTGTCATACTAAAAATAAAGTTTAAAATATTCTGCAACTAGATCTAATTAATAACTGCAATACTATTTCTACGACTTATACTGGTGTCATTTTGCCAACATTATTTATATATTTATATATATATTTATATATATATATATATATATATATATATATATATATATATATATATATATATATATATATATATATATATATATATATAATTTAGGGTGCCCCTTATTTGATGGACATTTTGATTTTTCGGAATTTTACCCGGGACGGGCGGTCGAAGTGTTCCATTTGCTCGAAGAACAACGTATGTAGAGATCTGTCTAGTAATATTAAAATTTAGGGGTCGCGCAATGAGGTTGAAGTTTATTATTTTCTGTAAGAATTGGACATTTTCTATGTGCCGATATAGGTCATTTTCAAAATTATTTGTCATTAACATATTTGAATGTTACATTATTTGAGGTAATAAACGTAGTTGTAAGCAAGTTTCATTTCACAGCGTTGATCCTAGGTCCCCCTCTTCTTCAGTACTAGCCCCTCTAGGGTGGCCGCCCATCTCCCACTCATTGTTGCCTAGTTCACAGTCACTGTGAACTTTCAGGCGTCGGGGTATTTCCTCCGGTATTCCTCCACGACTTGGAGGAGGAATTGCTTCTGCTCTTCGTTTTTGGTGAGGGCCAGGTTGAAGTCCTGCATCAGGGCGACGCCTCGCTCAGCGAAGGCAGGGCCCTCGCTCGCTCGTTCACAGTGCGCAGTTCCTTGACGCAGGCGGCGGCGGCGGTGTATCCTGGATTGTCGGGGCACGCTGTTGGGTCGACTGCCAGAAGACCCGCATCCAGCTCAAGGATCTCGAAGAAGGACGGCGTTGACAGACGTCACGAAACTTGCAACGTTTTTTTTTGCCGGATCAGTGAATGTAAGCTCAACCGTTGTTCGTCGATGAGGGTCGTTGGAGCCCTCTTCCTCCTGCAGAGCCCTCACCGTCTCCCGCTTCGTCTCAATGGCCAGGTGATCGTCGAAGAACGCAAGAGCAGCTCTCCTCTCGCTCAAGTACCAGAGATGGCACCCGAAGACCGTTGCCATCGCCATGGCCACTGCCCTGTCGGGGTAGGACACCAACATCTTGAGCAGTTGGAGGTCTCGTGCCGGGTCCGCAGTCGGGGATGTCGCACGGAACCAAAACGACACGTACGTCGAGACGGTGAAAGCGACGAGGCGTCAAATTCCAGATTTCTCTCCTGCAGTGAGGCGGAACTGCTCTGGATCGCGGAACAGGTAGTTCTTGATGGCGTAAATGATTTTCGCCATCCTGCGGGCATGGTGGAGGGCACCAGGACGCAATATCCTGATCCCACACAGCGGCTGTCCGCCCAGGACGATCAGCGACAGCTCCAGCAGTTATGCCTGCCCGGCTGACATGTCTTAACTTATTGACGAAATCCAGTCTGAAACGTGACATACAGAGGGGGTGGCCAGAGAGATACTTTCACCACACAACCAGTACAATCATGTTTGAAAGGGCTTCCTTGATTCAAAGCTGTGACATACAAGCCAAAATGTCATGCATGTATTATTATAATAAACCAAGAACCGTAGTAAAATTACTGTGAAATATGTCAAATTTTAGACTCATTGCGCGACCCCTAGATATAAATATTTTTCAAAAATATTTTGCACACGTCGTTTTTAGAGTAAATGGATCAATATGACTGCCCGTCCCGGTTGAAACTCAAAAATTGCCAAATAAGGGACACCCTAAATATATAATATATATATATATATATATATATATATATATATATATATATATATATATAATATATATATATATAATATATATATAATATATATATATATATATTATATATATATATTGTGTGTGTAAGTTGTGATTAACTACATACTTGTTAGTCTCAGGAACAAAACATTTAGATTTACTGTATTAGAATACATAATTATGCTCTCCATTAGGTGATCATGCAGGATATTACACATCCAGACCTTTGTGGAAACGAAATTACCATACAAAAGCTTTGAAGGGTAGGAACAAGGATTTTACACCATTCGATGCAACAGACAACATTGGAGGGGTAATATTGATCCTGCGAATGCATTATTTTCTGCATATATCTTTTGTGAGAATGAGCCAGAATGAGCTGCCATTTAAAATCTGAATCTGAAATGATAATATCTTGATTTTTATACGTAACATACAACATTGAAAAAAATTGTATTTGCATAAGTACAAAATTTTGGAGTTTAAATAAAATCTAAAACAAACTTTTTATGTGATGAAAACTGTTGTACTATTTAGATTTCGCCCAGGAAACCTGCCTTGGACTTTGCTTTTCTCTTTATTGCTCATCTCCTTCGGTACATGCAGTACATTTCCATGCTGAACATGGCAAAGGGTTATTCACTGAGCCTGGAAGGCTGACAAGAACAACAAAGGAGTAACAGACAGGGACACAAATATTTAACCAGAGTCCAAGGGAGCTAGTTATCACTGAATACAGCTGTCAGAGGGATCCAAGCAACATGTAACAAGGCACTTTGAGCCTCATACCAGCTCCATCGGGCAAAGTATCAGTGAGCGTCTGCAGCATACGGAAAAATCTTGATGAATGTGGCATATCACTTTGATGCGAGTGCTTATGGTGAGCATTCTGGGGGTGTCCTTGACTCTGCACTCTTTTACAGTTCTGCTTCGTCTGTTGTTTTGGGCTACTTTGTTGGGTTTCTTCTTGCGGCACAGGAGCATGAGATTGTTGCTTAGTCTGTCGCATATAATTGGAGGTTTCATCATCAGAACCTGAGGGGTGTGTTTGAGTACAAAGTTAAAGAACAAGAGAGAAGTATCATTAAGAAGTGACTTGTGAGAAAAGTTAATCAAATGTATAAGAATAGTTAATGACTGGAAAGCAAGGAAAAGGATCTCCGAAACATGGATGTTAGTTAATCAGAGAGATAAGAATGATGAAACATTGAATCCCACGCCCAGCGCATGCATGTCACAGCACCAACTACTCTGATACAAAGCAGCTCATGAGGTAATGGAATGTTGAATGACATCCTCACTGAGGACATTCATGATTTGGAAAAAGAAAAAAAATCACATCAATATATTGCTACATAAAAATGTTCATAAGACTGTTGAAAACTTCTAAAACATGAAATTAGAATCAGTATCGAGTTTAGTTCGTGTGTAGGACCAAACTGTAATTCTTTCCTGAAAAATGTACCTTCTTACCAGAAATGTTCTCATATAAACCTGGAATTGTTGTAAGTTACGGCACCCACAATATGTGTGTGTGTGTGTGTGTGTGTGTGTGTGTGTGTGTGTGTGTGTGTGTGTGTGTGTGTGTGTGTGTGTGTTGTGTGTGTGTGTGTGTGTGTGTGTGTGTGTGTGTGTGTGTGTGTGTATTCACCCATGGTCCTGTCCCCGCTAGCCGGACACGCGATCGCAGTTTCACCCTGCCGGAGCGAGCTTAGAGCATATTATGACCGATCTAAGGGTAATGCTGGGATCTCATACACAACATATTTCCATTCCCTTGCTCAAGGGAGATAGTAAATGTCCGAATTTGTCAGGGAAAAATCCCCGGGAGCGCGCGAGAATTCCAACCGGCCAACCACATAATGGTGCGCCAAAGCTCTATCCACTGGACCCTCGTGTGTATGTGTGTGTGTGTGTGTGTGTGTTCATTACCACCACCATCCCGTGCATCCCAAACACCTGCATGCATCCCCATTCACCTCCCGCCACCATGAACAGACTCATTCCTACCCAGGCTGCGCGTGACCCCCACAGTCCTGTGTGGGATGTAGCCGCCGCGGCTGCGCGCCTCATCACTGTCCGTGGACACTTGCACTAAGCATTCAGGGACACCAAGAGTAAAATTAATGCATACTCCCCTCATATTTAGAGAGCTGGGATATTATTGAAGATAGTCATCTAACACCGCATAGTATAGGGTAATACAATATCTGAATACTATTACCGTAGTCTACCACTTCACATATTGAACAATTCATAATGGTATTCGCATTATGTGGCTCACCTTGATTTCTGAAAATGCTCGACAACTCATTGCCATTGGAGCCATTAGTCTTGAATCCCCCCGTTTTTGGAATGACTTTGACATCCTGCTGGATGGGAATCACCCTAAACCCAGTGTTTTGGTGTACTGAGCCGCCCTTGACCTGGCTGATGGGGTTGCCGGCATTACTAAGCGAGCCTCTTTGCCCCATGTTAGCGAGGGACACGGGGCCCCTCTGGCTATTGCTAGGCTGAGAAATGGAGCCTCTTTGCTGAGGGGCCCTACTTCCGCCGTTCATGTGGGCTTTTCGTGTGTGGGTGGAGGGACTGCCTGGGACGACGGGCACCTCTACTCGCATTGGTACACCGTTAGAGGGAGCGTCTGCAAAGGTGTCAGGTCCTAATAACATCAACATACATTCATCCCTGAAAATATCTCGATACGATGATTAGTTAGGAGGATTCAATTATTCCAATGAAATTCCATGATCATACGCCTTACACACACACACACACACACACACACACACACACACACACACACACACACACACACACACACACATACACATACTACACAGCCTAAGAAACAAGATTTTTTTGAAGAACATTTTCTTCAACAGATAAAATTTAAATAATTCAATAAACGTGTTCAATACATATACGTAAGTTATGTGCTGTGTTTCGTGGTGTATTTGTGCCTCTGAACTAAATTAATGATATCATATTTCCACTTTCACTATAATATCAATGTTCCTATACTGTAATGTCACAGTAATGCGCACTGTGTACCCTTCAAGAGACCATAACATGGACGACCATTATTACTATCGAGAAAGAACAGGATGTGATGATAATAATGACTCTTTGTAATCCATCGTGTTTGTGTATTGGAGACCTTCATACATGTATTCATGTGTGTTTTTTGTGAGCCATTATACTGTGAGTCCGTCATTCAATTACCTGCAACATCCTGGCCGCCGAGAACGTTCTGCAGCACACGGAAGGACCGGGACTGCACAGGCGCCATAGGGTCTCCTTGCTCGCCGCCGTTTTGGTTTGGCGAGCTGCGGGAACGACAGAGTCAAGCCATGGTTCAGGGGTTATAATGCTTTCATTAATTCCTGTTGCTCTAAGGTCTAGGGTGAGTAACGAAGAAGTATAATGTTTTGGTTATGGCGTCAAGGTGTGGGGTGATTTTGTAAGTAATGAACAAACGTGTACATGAATGGGTGTAACTACAAGACAAGTGACACAAATACTATGGCAACTGCAAACTACACACCATCATTTCATTTACTCAATACAAACGAATAATTTCAAATGCAATGCCGTTTCTGTGTCAGAAAAAAAAACTTTCAACATAAATATGAAGATAATTTCAATTACGATAACAAATAAGTACATAAAAAAAGTATGAAATGCTTTGAAATACATGGAAATCAGAACACACTGATATAATTTGTTATATGCCTCACATATAGACAAGGGAAGTACAAATGCGTGTTAGTTGTAAGGTCAACAAAGTATTGGGGAATTATGTAAAGATACAATACAGAGTTATATAAGTAGTATATAGATTTATATATGTGTGTAATAATTTAATGCTGTAGACTTCTCATTATAATGTTAAATGGTTATTAAATCATAGTTATGCTACATGGTTATAAAATCATAATTTACAATAAAAATGTCACCAGCAAAACCAGTTCTGATGGAGAAATCTTAAAAAGAAATATCGGGCAAAACGAGTGTCAAAATAATGGACACAGCTCCGTGACTCCACTGAACCCAGGCGAGACAGCGTCTCGAAGCGTCCACACGAGCCTGTCTCCATTCACACCCTAAGGCAGAGACCATCAGAATGGTTTTACTGTGTTGCTAAAAAAAATCAAATAGGAGAGCGTTGAACACTACAGGATGTAAAGGTTCAGCGTCACACAAAGGAGTCCACCACAAGCCACGCCTCGCGTCTCACAGTCATCATGGAGGGCACGCGGCGTGATGTTGTTACCAACGCAACACACTGCTATTGAACTAACAGGCAACGTGAGAACACACTCTCACACACATACACACACAACAGTGACACACACACACAGACGCTGCTGCCTAATGCACCACAGTACCTAGAGTGAGCTGGTCGCGGTGTTATCGAATCCGACATTTTTTTCTGAATGAGTCTTGGGAACACACTGCTGCAACAAAGTGACAAAACCCTATTATGCTCTAAAGCCACCAAAGGACATTGGCAGGACGCACTAGGTTAGTAAGTGCCTATAAAAGGTGCCCTTTGGAGAAAAATTCCTCAGAATTAAATATTGTAAACAAAATTCATAGGAAGCTTATTAGGCACAAGTATTCTATGGAGTTGGTCATAAAAACGTTGCTCACAAAGCTATAATGCTGCTGTAAACATTGAGTATTTGATTGTCACACTTTCAAACACTTGGTAGGTGAGTGCAATTGTTTTGGTCCAGTAATTTTTTACAAATATAACACAAAGAAAAAAATCAACAAAGAAAATAAACGTAAAAATATAACGACACTCTTGGATTATTGGGCAGCCACAAGTAAGGATGGATAGGATTGTCCTGACGCAGGCCCGGATGAGGAGGAAAGGACTTACTTCTGTATGCCTGAGTTGAGTTGAGCTAGGCTTTGCTGCATCTGGTGGAGGGCGTCTAGAGCACTGTTATTAGAATACAGGCCAGCTGGAGAGTTGTAGGGAAGGAATGCACCATTTGCATCTCCACTCAGGGGCGAGGGAGGAAACTGTGCTGCAGAAAATGGTGTTCCAGAGGAATCTGCCCACTGCGACTGCTGGAAGGTTGGCTGTGATGGCTGGAAAGTTGGCTGTGATGGCTGGAAGGTTGGCTGTGACTGGTTGGCTGATTGTGACTGAAAGGATTGCTGAGGCTGGAAGGTTGGCTGAGGCTGGAAGGTTGGCTGAGATTGGAAGGTCGGCTGAGGTTGGTAGGTCGGCTGAGGTTGGTAGGTTGGCTGAGGTTGGAAAGATTGCTGAGACTGATAGGCTGGTTGTCGCTGCATGGTAGGTTGTGGCTGTTGGAAAGTTGGCTCAGACTGCTGCCGCATTATACCAATGGGAACAGAGGGCTCCTGTTGGGCTGGAAACGAGTTAGATGAATTTTGGGTAGAGTCGTATGATGATTTGTCGTGTTCAATCATGATGGGAATGATGCGGGTTCTGGGCTGGTGCTGCTGTTGTTGACGTTGTTGTTGTTGCTGTTGCTGGAGTTGCTGTTCCTGACGTTGCTGTTCCTGGTGTTGCTGCTGCTGACGTTGCTGTTGCTGTTGCTGCTGCTGCCTCTGTATATGGACCGGGATGGGTTTGCTCTGATTTGGACGTTGAACATGGATGGGTATGGCACGGGCCTGCTGTTTGGGTGGCTGGGTCTGCTGTGTTCTGGGTGACTGTACCTGCTGTTGCTGGGATGGCTGTGACCACTGTCTCTGGATCCCCGGGTGATGGTATACATCGGACTGAGGCATGACCGTGACCCGAGAGAGGGGTTGTGAAGGAGCTGACTCCGGCCCTGCAGATTTCTGTCGCACGATGCGATTCAGCTGGTTCAGGTGTTTTTGCTGTGCGTTTGGAGGAGGTGATACAATGAAGGGAGGAGAAGATGGGCCTTGTTTAGGAGAACACATCCAGGGCAGTGGTGATCGATCGACTCCTGAATTGAGGCTGACGTGAGAGCTTTTGTCACTGAATGGGGACAGAGTGGACTCCTCGTCACTGGTAGAAGGGACGCTGCTGGACCCTAGTTGAAAATTGGGAGAAGAAACTTGCAGCGCGGAAGGTTTGATGGGCAAAGACGATTGTCGGACCAATTTTGATCCTTTCATACTAGGTGGTGGCGGTGAAGTAAGTGATGAGCTGGGAGGAGGAGATGCCATACGTACAGGGATGTGTCGTGTAGCAGGCTGGACAGGTTCTGGCTCAGCAGGAACTGCGGACCGCCATTGCGTCTGGTTCGTTGATGTGGTCTGCTGATTATGTTGGCCAACCGCGTCTGGTCGCTGGATTGGGATGTGAGCAGCACGAGGAGGTTCTGGCTGAGATATTTGCCTCGTTGGAACTTCTCTTCCCGGAACAGATGTTGCCGGTAATTTTCTTGAGACAGGTTCTTGAGCAACAACTTGTATCACAGGTGAAGTAATTGGTTTTGTTTCTTTTTCTGGAGCAGAGTTTATCACAGATGGCGATGGAGGGGCAATCGTCTGAGGAGACCTGAAAGCTGGCTGAGGGGGTTGTTCTGTTGCTAACGTAACAGGCGTGGCCTTAGCTGCTCCTCTCCTCCACGGCGTCGATTCATTTACCGGAGCCTCTGTGGGTGCAGAGGGAGAGGTAGGCAGAAGTGGCTCCATCTGTCTGACGGGGAGGGACTCGGACACGTGGGGTTGTTGCTTGGCGCTGTGTGACTCTGTTGATGCCCCACCTGGTTGATAATAATCTGTGGCTGGTAATGACTGAGCGGGAGAAGTATCTTTTGCTGGTGTTTCTTCAGGAGGTGAGGACTTTTCAACAGCTGATGATTCCTGAGCTGGAGTCTTATTCGAAGGTGAAGCATCTTTGAATAATACAAGTGAATCCTCTCTGGGAGGTGATTGTACAGCAGGTGAAGGGTCTTTGATGGGTTCTTGTTTTACAGGTGAAGGATCTTTGGTGGGTTCCTGTTTTGCAAGCAAAGCATCTTGGAGGGAAACCTGACTGGCAGTTGAAGAACCTCTGGAGTAAGCTCGGTCAATGGGCGAGGGATCTTTAGCAGGTGCTGGTGTAATAAGTGAAGCTGCTTGTTGTGCAGGTGAAGCTCGTTCAACAGGGGAGGGTTCTTTGATGGGTGAAGGCTCCTTGACAGGTGAAGGATCCTTGGCGGGTGAAGGCTCCTTGATAGGTGAAGGCCTTATGACATCATTTTCTTCAAAAGGTGAAGCCTCCTTAACAGGTGAGAGCTTTTTATATTCCCTGTCCTGAGTTATTATTTGGACAGTGGTCGCGAGCTCCTTGGTGGGAGGCTCTGCTGTGGGAAGGTATTGATTCTCTGCTGGTATTTGCATTGAAGACAAGGAATCAACACTGAAGCTCGGTTGCTCCTCCCTGTCATCTGGAGACAGCTCTCTCTCTTTGGTCCAATGCTCAGCATACGGGGGATGATACAGTTGAGGCGACTCGTCACTAACATCCTCAGAGTCATCGGAAACAGTTGCCGCGGAGCTGTCTGCCCAGAGTTGAGGAAGTGGTTCCGGGTGAGGAAGAGGAGAGAAGGACGCAGCCGGCGATTGCACCACAGATGTCTTTACACCAGGAGAGAAAACAGGCTCCTGAGTAGAAAGGAGAAGTGGGCACCCTCACAGCTTGGGGTGGTGGTGGAGGTGGCGGAGAGGGCTCATGCTGTTCAGCTTTCGAAGGTGATGAGGTGGAAGGTGTTGCGGAGGGCTGGGAGTAGCGCCACGCAACGGAGCCCGGGGATGGAGGAGGCGGGGCCGCGGGGATGGATGTTCCCAGGTCACCGGCGGGCAGGTGCGCCTGAGTAGGAGGGGAAGTAGGTGGAGAAGCGATGGTAGGCGGAGATGTGATGGTAGTCTGTGGCGGGGCGGGTGCTGGTAGGGTGAAGCTGCTGTCTGATCCGACTACAAAGGGTGGAGGAGGAGGAGGGGGTCCGCACACATTCCTCTTGGGTTTAGGTGGTTCCCTTGGCTGTGGAGGCGGCTGAGGCCTCATGCCCATGCCCGGGACTGGCAGCACCTGTACTGCTATGCCTTGGCTGGCAGCAGATGCCGCTCCTGAGCCACTACCTGGGACCTGGGGGGGTTGCTGGACCAGGGGTGATGGCCGCACACCCTCTAACTGAGCATTCCTGAGCAGCCGCTTCTGCATCCTTGGTGACCTGTGGGCGGGGGTGCCAACACATGTGCCGAGTCGGGTAGGACAGAAGGGAGAGGGGCGGGGTGGTGGTGGTGGTGGTGTAGGAGGAGGATTAAGGTGCATGGGGCCCCGCGTCCTTGCCCGGCGGACGCGTGCTGGGTCGTCACAAACATGTCTCACACACGTACAACACTCAGCCAAGCTCCGGGCCAGACATGAGACACCTAATATAAAGTATCAGCATCTTAGAGGCTGGTCAAGAGTTACATAAGAGACAAAGGACTTGCCAAGCAGTCAGTCAAGCTAACCAAGAGGTTATGCCACACATTCACACACCACAAACATTCTCCAGCACTGGAACCTAAACCATGAACAGTTCTACTTCTAGGCATTCTTTGTATACGACAGATGATCAAGATGTGAATGTATATGAGGAAGGATGAATATTGCATATCAAAGTTTCAATAATCTAATACTATAAGACTGAAAACAACGGCAAAATATTTGCACACACGATGAATGTCATGATAATTGTGTGCATGGTGTCTAAAAATGACGAGGCTTATAACAAATAGTCTGGCATGGACGGGAAGGCTGAATATAACATGAAAAACAACTAGCTGCAAACAAGAGAGACACAACACACGATTAGCAGCATGATGGCGGCGCTTCTCCAGGATACTAACTGAGGGGGGAGGTTGAAGATAAGAACACTCACTTTATTTCGGAAAGGTCGAGGCCCCCCGGAGTGTAGGTGAAGGGCTTCTTGTCCTTGAGCATCGCTCCAGCGAGGGCTGCCGGTGGATTCATGACTGGGGCTCTTGCCGGGATCTGCATGCAACACCATCATTACCACACGTACATGTACCACACAACCATCTGAACCAGTCATTCCTACTGCTATATCCTTGCCATCTGAAAACTCAGAGTCATTTTCACGTATTTGGTGTTTTAGCGCGACGTATGGCATTTTACTCATTGGCGTTAGTGCTGCACGATGATGACGAGGGTGAGCCCCGCCACAAGCTTCATCACTTCATTACACTCACAACTACCAAGAGATCACTCATGAAGGTATTTTCACCTATGGAGCTGTTTTAATGAAAGAGTATTATGCAGGACGTGATAGAATAGGTAAGGATGCCACTAGATAATTTAAAGAAACATATAAAAAAGTGATGATAATTTTGTTTAATGAAAAAGCTAATCTGTTGTTCTATTTTGGTTTCCCTTCTTAACTCCTTCTCGTGCCTTCTTATTCGCATCTACCAGACCACTTCCTGACATGACCTTGACACACATACTGCTTTCACTACACATACTGCAGCATATCTCTCTCTCTCTCTCTCTCTCTCTCTCTCTCTCTCTCTCTCTCTCTCTCTCTCTCTCTCTCTCTCTCTCTCTCTCTCTCTCTCTCTCTCTCTCTCTCTCTCTCTCTCTCTCTCTTTTTTTTCATCCCCTGGCTCATCTACTATTTCGCCTCCACTTTACTCTATCCTCTTTTTGAAGTACCCCTGAACATGCCTTGCCTTTCATTATCAAAACCTACAAACATCAGACATTCATTGACTCACCACAGCTCCTGCAGGGAACCTCACGTCCTCCATACAGGGCAAGAAGTAATTAAACTTGAACACAACCAATTTATTCATTTATATAACCATTATTAAAATGCTACGTAGTTGAAAGATGAGATGCTTACCTCAGTGGGTAGGCGAGAGGAGGGGAGGACGCTAGGGATGGGTGGTGGTGGTGGTGGTGGTGGGCCTCCTGCTGTAACACACATAAAAAAGGTTTACTCATTAGAGGGTCTGTGTGTGTTACCCGACTCCTGGGCATCACCGAGATACGTCGCAGCTTTCTTACTGCTTGTTAAACCCATCAACTGATATCATCTCGTGAGTCGAGTATAACAAGTTTTTCTGTTTATAAAGAGAAAATTACGTAGATAAATGTACAAATGACTGGATAAATAGTAAGATTAGTGAGCATAGACACTTGTATAGATATAGACTGATTGATTGATAGATGAATAGATAGATAGGTAGGTAGATAGACATACCGATAAATAGATAATATTAATCTAATTCAGCAGTCATCGAACACCTTGTGAGTTTTTTTGTTCTGATCAAGACTTAGAGCGACCGCGCATTCAGATGGTGCGTGCCGGGGGCAGGGCGAGTCCAGGCAACGGTTACAACACTCAAGATGGTATTAGCAAACGCAGCACCGATGACTAATGTTGACGTACCGAGGCACTGACCAGGGACGGCTGCCGGTTTAATAATAAAGACGAGAGAGAAAAAACTTCGAGCGGCTGCAGATTACGTTACACGAAGATGATAAAAAGAAACTCCGGCAATGGTAATGTTTCTGTGAGCTTTAGATATTTATAAACTTACTTAATTAGAAAGGGACTGGTAAAAAAAGGGACTGACAACTAATCGGGCTTTTTGTTACTTGTTTTTTGCCCTTGGCCAGTCCTTTGTGATATAAAAAAAGAAAAATATGCTTTGGAAAATTTATCAATATTATCAAAGGCTTTCATATTTTATCTTTGGGTGTTCTGAATCCCTACATCGCCGCCGTCAGCGTCGCCTTCACCCAGTGGTCCACTTGGCGGGCGTCGCGACGTGACCTCCTTCTTGGACGCCTTGGCTGTCTCCCAGTCATGTCAACGCGATGTTTATAATAACTCTCTCGGCTCTATACGTGTCATGCACTGACCATCACAAATCACTGTGTTAGAGGCCATTACCAGCAAGCCACCCCTGTTGATGAATTAAAGTAACAGTGGCTCAAAATAAACCACCTACAATAACGCATAGCCTACACGATCATACGGAGTAAATAACCTTAATACAAGATGCTTGGTTTATTTCGATTAGCATACCTCGTGGGAAGTCCTAAATATCAAACCGCCTTAATTTACGTTTTCTAGTTATTACTGTACGAGTATTATGTAGCATGGATTATATGCAGAAGTCTCAAAACATGGCAGAGGTGAGCCTATATCTCCTCAGACTCGCTAACTTCTAGAGTCTAGACGATAAGACGAAGGGTAATATGAAAACGCATGTATCCAGGTATCTAACCTTTTCATTGTCTCCTTGACGTATAGTTAATTTTCTTCTTATACAACAGCCTTATCATCAACCCTGAGTCTCAAATTATAACATTTGTGATTTGTTTGGTTACAATACGGAGGAGTCGCTAGAGTTTAGAGTGGAAGTAGTAGAAGTAGTAGTAGTAGTAGTAGTAGTAGTAGTAGTAGTAGTAGTAGTAGTAGTAGTAGTAGTAGTAGTAGTAGTAGAGTAGTAGTAGTAGTAGTAGTAGTAGTAGTAGTAGTAGTAGTAGTAGTAGTAGTAGTAGTAGTTGTAATAGTAGTAGTAGTAGTAGTAGTTAATGTTGTTGTTATTGTTGTTGTTGTTGTAGTAGCACACTTAAAACAGGCATAATTATGAACTTACCTGTGTTCATGCTGCCGCCTTTTGAGCACTGCTGGCGCCTGCGGAAGAGAGAGAGAGAAGGACGGTGTGAGTCTAGAGCACAAACATCATCATCATCATCAACATCATAAATCTTCTGATATGCCGTTTTCATAATTTTTTTCCCTCTTTTGGCACTCTATAACATTCTTTAAACCCTTTCTGTGCACTCGCCAGGAACCTTTACAGTCCCATATGAACAAGGAAACCCACACTCCACTGCATGTCTCGATACAAAGCCACATGGAGAGTTACAATTCAACAACACAAAACGAAGTGAGGATCTCGAGCAATCGCGGAAGGATGTGACAGACGATTGATGGGTGGCTAATCGAACACGAGAGTTGTGCATGACGATTAGCAGTATTATAGCAAGTGTACGCATGACAATCCTCTCCATTAAGAAAATAACAGATACAAAAACAATAGACAAATATAACAAATTAACCCTAGAAATTAGTCTATGATTCCCTTAGATGCAGAATTTGCCTGTGTTTCAGTGTTATCGTGCATCAAATAGGGAATACATTGTAGACTTATGTACTGTTCCAGAATTTTTCAAGTGATGTGGGTGGAATGAGGACGATGATGGATGGTTCTTACACTGATATGGAAAGATTATACATGAGAGAGAGAGAGAGAGAGAGAGAGAGAGAGAGAGAGAGAGAGAGAGAGAGAGAGAGAGAGAGAGAGAGAGAGAGAGAGAGAGAGAGAGAGAGAGAGAGAGAGAGAGAGAGAGAGAGAGAGACGATGGGTGTGATGATCTTTACTATGTACATTATCACCCGACTAGCAAAATGAGAACGTTCCTATTACGAAGATATTTGGGGGAGTTTTCTCTCCTTTTCTGATAGATGTTTATTACTCGTGAGACGACAGAAGGAAAAACAGGAAGAAAAGAAAAAAATCACAGCTTATAAAAGAAAAGAACAAAACATAAGTAAGAAAAGAATGAAGGTAAGATGCCACCAAAAAGACGAATCCTCAGACATTTATCTATAAAGAAAAATATATCGGATAAGCATAAAGATCCTAGAAACAATCCTTTCCTTTACTCTTATCCTCCTTCTTTTACTTAACTCCAACAACTACACAATCCTGCTCTCGACGTATGAAAATTCCTGAAGGTGTTGGCTTCCTCTCGTGTTACCCTGTGTATCAAGGAGCTAAAAAAAGCCCAGGTAGACGCCTATAAATAGCGGCGAGCAAGGAAGGCGAGACAAGAGCGTGTTTGTTGCCCGAGCGGAGAAAGTGAAGAGGAATTCGCGGTTTAAAGTGGGACCCTCGAACTGATAGAGAGTGTGAAACGCCAACCATGAGTCAGCCACGTGAAAGAGAGAGAGAGAGAGAGAGAGAGAGAGAGAGAGAGAGAGAGAGAGAGAGAGAGAGAGATCATCAGATCAAAACGTTTATTGTGAATAATGTACACATCTATAATAATATAAGCGAAAGTGTGTGTGTGTGTGTGTGTCCGCGATAGGTGCCGCCCCCCGTGCCCCAATCCCATCATATGGCACAGTTTTGGAACCAGCTCGACCAGGGGCAACTTTTAAGCCCACTTGTGAGATGATCCAATCTTAATTTTTTTTTTTTTTAGCAGCCTATTAGCGAAAATTGTGTAAAAAAATGTGGGTTGCGAGAATTGAGGAAACCTTGATGTAGGGTGATGGGTAATGGGTGAGTGAATGGGTGGGGTGATGGGTAATGGGTGTGGGGTGATGGGTGAGTGAATGGGTGGGGGGTGATGGGTGATGGGTGAGGGAATAGGTGGGAGGTGATGGGTAATGGGTGAGTGAATGGGTGTGTGGTGATGGGTAATGGGTGAGTGAATGGGTGGGGGGTGATGGGTAATGGGTGAGTGAATGGGTGGGGGGTAATGGGTAAGGCGTTACATACATACATTTCTACATCCATGATTTCAGGAAAGTTAGAAGGGGCTATCTGGAGAGTCTGTGTTTGGTGGGCCGAAGTCCCACCAAACACAGGTGGTAGGCCGAAGGCCCACCAATAGCCCTCCGCAGGAGCTAGCCAAAAAGGCCGCCCGGAGGGCGGCTTTGCGGCTAGTTATACATAATACATATATAATTAAGGGTACAAAATAGACAAAGGGCGCACCCCCCATGCAGGTTGCATGGGAAGGATTGCCATGATTAATGAAGTTAGATAGTAACAATGTTAATTACATTTAGATATGCATATACAAAAGACTATGTTATGTTACATATATATTAAGTCCTTTATGAGGCATTGGCAAAGTTTGGGTGACTGTTTTTGACTTGAATAAGGTTACATGATTGTAGATAGTAGTGCAGCAGCCCAGCATAGGAGGCTACAGCTACCTCTAAAAAAGATCATTTCTTGACATTCCATTACATAATGGTGGAGTGTGTGCTTCTCTTCTGTTTTACACAGGTTACATTTTTTCATATTGATTTTGTCACTGCCAGCTACCTCCCACATGTACTTATACCCTAACCTTAGCCTACTATAACACACCTGCTGGCGCCTAGTAATTAGTCCATTTTGTATGTAGTGGGGTTGACACCCTTTTGCTAAGTCCATATATGTAGTGAGAGAAACAGACTGACCGAGCATGCTGTCAATATGTCTCTTATTGTACGTTTCCATTTTCGTACACATTTCTGTTTTTAGACGGCCAAGGGACAAAGGGAGCGGAAACCCAACACCATCCTTAGTTGTAGCACTGTTGGCGAGTTCATCTGCACGCTCGTTACCCGCTATCCCACAGTGTGATGGGGACCATATAAAGTTCACAGTTCTGTCCTGACACGTTATCTTATACACAAGTTTAATAATTCTGTTCACGAGGACGGTGTGAAGAAGGTTCCTGGATGTTATCGACTGTAGGGCAGTCGTGCTGTCAGAGGCAATGATGACGTCTCCGGTCTCTCGCTTGACTGCTGCCAGAGCCGCTGCTATCCCGAGAAGCTCCGTTTGGGTCGAGGAGCAGCCATCAGACACTCGGATGCTTAGCGCCCGGTGTTCACCCCGGCTTTCTCCCTTGTAGTACACGACCCCGGCCCCCGCACGCCCGTCCTCATGCAACGACCCGTCGGTGTACAGGATATTGGGACACTCAGGGAGGGCATTCAATCTACTAAGGAAGTCCTGCCTCATCAGCTCACATGGTACATTACACTTCTTAACCTTGATGGCAGAATAGGACACATTGAAAACTGGCAGTCCCCAGGGGGGGAGATCAACTGGTTTGTGCTCCCTATCATCCATGTATTTATCAAAATTAAATGAACTGAGCAATTTCCTGACTGATGAGAGCCAAACATTACACTTTTCTTTCCACTTAGGATTGAAAAGAGCCTCATATAACTGACCATCATCATTAGTATTTAGTGATCTCATAATTTGGAGGGCTGCCATTTGCTGTACTCTATGTGTGAGAGGTGGTAATCCTATCTCGTGTCTTGCACTATCCTGCTGTGTTGATCTTGAGAGAGAGAGAGAGAGAGAGAGAGAGAGAGAGAGAGAGAGAGAGAGAGAGAGAGAGAGAGAGAGAGAGAGAGAGAGAGAGATAGCCGAAACCAGAAACTCATCCAAATAAAGTTATCTTCCTCTTTCCTTCCGCTAGCCAGTAAAACACAATTCGGAAGTGGCACCCACTCCTCTAAGAATACTTATTAAAAGAACACACAACAAACAACTACACTTATTCAAGGCCAGAGGGACAATCAAAGCAAAGTGACGCCTCTCCAAACCTTCCTCCTTCTGCCCCCTTCCCCCTCTTCATCTTCTTCCTCTTCTTCCTCTTCTTCCTCATGTCGCCTGCCTGTCCGTCGCCTCTTAAACCACTGCCCTCAAGACCACCAAGGCTCCATAAGATCATCATTGACGCCATCACACAACACACACACACACACACACACACACACACACGGGGGTATCGCTCACACTATTCGCCTCTTGTCTCTTTACCAATCCCTCAATAACCTCTTTCTTCAACTTCCTCTTCCCTCATCAGCCTCCCTCATCTTCATCCTTGTACTTGACTCTAAAATCTTTGGTGGTTATTCACGATTATGGTTTCACGATCAGTATGGTGGTTATTCATGACATTCATATATAAGTAAATAAGAATTTCAAGGAGTACTTTTACCTCAACTAAAATAATTCTAATGAACGAATAAGTAAATAAATACACAACGTGCGCTAAGTCGAATATCGAAAGAGAATATCACTGCTAGAAGATGATCACACACGCACCAACAAAAGAAAATAATATTGATAATAATCCAACAATTATAAGCGAATGAAAAATCGTGCGAATCGATCCTGTAAATAACAAACGACAAGAACAACAAACATACTTACTCGAACAAACAAGAAACAAGCAAACAAATCACATAAGGTATCACTGCAAAACACGCACTACTCAGACTACACACAAAAAACGAACAAAATTAATCAAAACACCACCATTTAAAAACCATTGCCAAGGACTTTGAATGTGACCGACGCGTTAAGAGGGAGACCAAACCACATTATCCACGGCTCATTGTGAGGTTCGAGTGGCGGGCTGCGTGGAGTGGCGAGACCGACCGACAACAAGGGTGTAAACAGACCCTCAGGCCAGTGACGTCACCTTCTGAAGACCGTGACGCCATTTCGATCGGCAGAAGTGCATCAAGGCAAATAAATAATAGAGGAACGATGCAATATCACCCCATCAAAGCGACCTTAGCGTGCCCTCTGCTTTTGTTTGTGTAAATCTAATCCTTCGAGGTATTGTTCATTGATGAGTGTACAATTGATGGAGAGAGAGAGAGAGAGAGAGAGAGAGAGAGAGAGAGAGAGAGAGAGAGAGAGAGAGGGGAGAGAGAAGAGAGAGAGAGAGAGAGAGAGAGAGAGAGAGAGGAGAGAGAGAGAGAGAGAGAGAGAGAGAAGAGAGAGAAGAGAGAAGGAGAGAGAGGAGAGAGAGAGAGAGAGAGAAGAGAAGAGAGAGAGAGGAGAGAGAGAGAAGAGAGAGAGAGAAGAGAGAGAGAGAGAGAGAGAGAGAAGAGAGAGAGAGAGAGAGAGAGAGAGAGAGAGAGAGAGAGAGAGAGAGAGAGAGGGAGAGAGAGAGAGAGACAGAGAGAGAGAGAGAGAGAGAGAGAGAGGAGAGAGAGGAGAGAGAGAGAGAGAGAGAGAGAGAGAGAGAGTGTATTGTACCTGTCTTTCTGCTTAACAATGCATGCGTGGGTTTCTGTGACCTTTCTATTGCCTATGTATTTATGTTAGCAATCTTTTTTTTCTACATCTGATAGAAGGGAGTAATGAAGGTTAACCACACAATTTGCTCTCCCTTCGGAAAAGGAAATTCGTGTATCTATCTATCTATCGATGCTATTTACCTTCCTATTTGCTTATGTATGTAGTATGTCAGCCAATTTTTTTTCGTCCCACATCTGACACCAATGTTAAGACTTCACCGGTATCGAAACGCAATACTCCGGTAACCTGTATCGTATTCCTCCTGTTGTGAAGCGTAAGAAGCACGTGATAATCTGGCCGATGCGGTCTTGTTTAGGTTTTTTTCCTTAACATCTCAAAGGACTAGCAAAGGGCAAATAAAAGTAACAAAAAGTCTGCTGCTGCCAGTCCTTATAAAGAAGATCGTAAGAGATTGCAGAAAGAGGGGTGAGTCAGTCTAGTTTGGTAGGTGCCTTGACACTCCTCTCTTGAAAAAAAATAAGTCGTAGGAAGATGGAAATATAGAAATAGGAAGAGAGTTCCAGAGTTTACCAGTGAAAGGGATGAAAGAGTGAAGATACCGGTGAACTCTTGCATTAGGAAGTTAGACAGAATAGGGATGAGAATGAGTAGAAAGTCTTGTGCAGCAAGGCCACGGGATGGAGGGAGACATGCAGTTAGCAAGTTTACAACTGCATACCTCCCCCCCCCCCTCTCGCGACCTCGCTGCACAAGACTGTTGGTTAGGATGTGGTCCTGATGATCAAAGGAGATATGATTTAGTCATATTATCTTCCCTTTCAATATGTAGGTGGTTGTATTTTCGTTTGTTTTCCTGTCTTACTTTTTAGTGTTCTAGATAAACAGATGGGTAGATGTAGACAGCAACACAATTACAGACAGTGTTACGAATGTACACACAGATTCACACACACACACACAAACACACACACACACACAACACACAACACACACACACACACACACACACACACACACACACACACACAAACACACATACACACACACGCACACACACATACACACGCACACGCGAACACACATAAAAGAAAACATAAGGCAAATAGTGTCAGATCGGGTCAATCTATGTTATGTTTGAGTAGCACTGTAGGTCAAAGCGACAAGGTCAGGCAGTCGAGAGTGTGACCTTATCTGTTGTGTTTTTACTGGGGCGTGAGTCAGCGAGCTACCCACTTTCTCCTCCCTCCCTCCCTCCCTCCCTCCATTCCTGCATCCACCTGGGTACTATCTTAGGGTCCTGTGTGTGTGTGTGTGTGTGTGTGTGTGTGTGTGTGTGTGTGTGTGTGTGTGTGTGTGTGTGTGTGTGTGTGTGTGTGTGTGGATAAAAGGGAGAAGGAACAGAAAAATGAAGGGAGGGAGAGAGGAAAGAAGGGAGTGATAAAGTATCGGATTCTATTCCATGTATGGTTCTATGGATTAGATCTCAATTATTAATGGTTTTGTTTATGCATAATTTTGTTGCTCTCTCTCTCTCTCTCTCTCTCTCTCTCTCTCTCTCTGGTTTCACTGTCGGCTTGAGTAAGACTAAGCAACACACACGGATGACCTTGAACTCCCACCCACGTTCACCACCTGCCTCCCTCCCTTGGTTCTCCTTCGTCAGGAGAAAGACCCCGCCCTCCCCAAGGCCTCCACAGCGACCCTTACAGGTGTACTGAGCAAACAGGTAAGGTCTCGAAGCAGATGTCGGGTGTGTGAGACGACAGATGTATAACAGGTGTTTTAATGAGGTGATGAGTTGTCCTCGCCCTAAACACACACACACACACACAGCTCCTACCACCTTGATCTCTCACACTAAGCCACTCTCACTGTCTTTCTTCCCTGCGCCTTTTCTATCATTCTTCTTCCTTTTTCTCTACCTCCCTCTTTCTTTTTAGGCCTCATCTGCAACTCAATTTTGTGAAGTTACATATTCACATATTCACCACTGTTCAAAACCTGTTTCTTATTTTTTTTGTCTGACAGATTTCTCCTCGTCATATTTGGGCATTCTTTTCCTTCTTCATCTCCGCAAGTTTTCGATTTTTTTTCTTCAATCATTCGAATGTTTAGAAGTCTCATGTTTGTGATATCATCGTTATTTAATTCCAACCTACGAGCATGTTTATGTCCTATTTATTATCAATTAATGAGACGAGTTTATAGCCAGCCCATATGGTGTGTGTGTGTGTGTGTGTTCATTTAGTTGTTGTATTTTTACAGGGCCAGAGCAACGCTCGTATGGCCCCGTCTCCATGTCAACATTTATTTTTCTCATTCATCTTTTTTTTAGTGTTGGCCGAAGCCAGCACCCCGGGAGGCGGGTCACAACCCCCGGCTAACACCCGGTACCCATTCACTGCTGGGTGGACAGGGGCTCGGGTTTTAAGAAGACCACCCGTCTGTCTTCGCTCCGCCCGGGGATCGAACCCGGGACTTCTCGGTTGGGAGCCGAGCGTGCTATCCCTTACACTATGGAGTTCCCCTATACTTCCCCTTACACTATGGAGTTGTGTGTGTGTGTGTGTGTGTGTGTGTGTGTGTGTGTGTGTGTGTGTGTGTGTGTGTGTGTGTGTGTGTGTGTGTGTGTGTGTGTGTGTGTGTGTGTGTGTGTGTATGTGTGTGTGTGTGTGTGTGTGTGTGTGTGTGTGTGTGTGTGTGTGTGTTGTGTTGTGTGTGTGTGTGTGTGTGTGTGTGTGTGTGTGTGTGTGTGTGTGTGTGTGTGTGTGTGTGTGTGTGTGTGTGTGTGTGTGTGTGTGTGTGTGTGTGTGTGTGTGTGTGTGTGTGTGTGTGTGTGTGTGTGTGTGTTTGGTTGGTTGTGCTTTTCGTGTCACTTTTTCATGTCTTTTCATGAATACATCTATTTATTGTCATCTATTTATCGTATTTGTGCCTGTCCATATGTCAGTCTACCTGTCTGTCAGTCTATCTATCACTTCCTTAGATACTTGTCGGTATGTGACTACGTTCATTAATATTATCTTTCTGTATATTTTGTCTATGTATAGTCTCATTGTTTCTCTTTATGTTATCGTCATTATTTTTATTTATCTTATAGTATTATCCCTGTTTGTCTTTATGTATGTATGTCTGCACGTCTGTCTTTCAGTCTATCTGTTAAACTGTCAATATCGCAAAAAAAAAAACAATTGACTTACTTGACGCCATGATGCAGGATGAAAAACGAAGAACTATTGCTCCAAAGTCTTTCTTAAACTGATTATATGTGGGATGAATATACTATCTCCCTCTCTCTCTCTTTCTCTCTCTCACGCAACTGGCGAAACAATAACAAGAACTACGACAGCAGGAGCAATATCGCACCGACCACCTCACTCTATATCCAAGAAGACACTGCGAGGCTTTCGAGACACACACGAGGAGGTCACCCACAACACAGATCCTCCAAAACATCCTACCCACCCATCCACCTCACTTTCACCCGCGCCTGGAATGGGGGACGAGGAAGAGCGGGCTGGAGGGAGGGAGGGGTTAGGTGGGGTTAGGTGGCGAGGTGACGGAGGGAAGAGTGTAGGAAGTGGATATGAGAGTGATTGTAGGAAGAGGAAAGACATTAAATTTTGCTCTGTTGGTTTGGTATTGAGACTATGTTGATGGAGGAAACACAGTGGTAGAGAGAGAGAGAGAGAGAGAGAGAGAGATAGAGATAGAGAGAGAGAGAGAGAGAGAGAGAGAGAGAGAGAGAGAGAGAGAGAGAGAGAGAGAGAGAGAGAGAGAAAGAGAAAGAGAAAGAGAAAGAGAGAGAAAGAGAGAGAGAGAAACTTAAAGATGGATTTAATTAAGGATTGAAAGGTATACTACAAGATAATGGAGTTAAATATATTCATGAAGTAACCTGATCTACATCTTATAATGCTCTCTCTCTCTCTCTCTCTCTCTCTCTCTCTCTCTCTCTCTCTCTCTCTCTCTCTCTCTCTCTCTCTCTCTCTCTCTCTCTCTCTCTCTCTCTCTCAGATTTGTTGGTCTTTTGTCTCACATATGTTTTCTTGAATGTTATTTTATATTTCTTACAAAATTATCCGTTCTTCTTGCCTTTTCCGTTCATCGACTCTCCTCTTTCCTCGCATGTTAATTATTTTCTCCTCTGTGCCTTAATTACCTATTCAGTTGTTACCTTGTTCGGTTTTTTACCTTTTTAGTCCCTTCCCGGCCTCGCTAAGGGTCAAAGGGGAAGGTTGGACGTGACCGTGAAAGGGTTTGCGTGTGTGTGTGTGTGTGTGCACGTGTGTGTGTGTGTGTTGCGTGTGTGTGTGTGCGTGTGTGTGTGTGTATGTGTGTGTGTGTGTGTGGGCCAGTCTTACCCATCGACACGCCATCTCTATATCAACATAACTAAAAGAAAGATAGATAGAGAACCTTTGATAGTTTCTACATCACCACCCTCGTAACTGCGAACATGATTCCCTATGTGAAAACAAACATTACACCACCACCACCGCCACCATCACCACCACCACCACCACCACCACCACCCACCACCATCACCCCTACCATCACCACCACCATCACCCCTACCATCACCACCACTACCACCACCACCACCACTCACCACCACCATCACCACCATGAGCGAAGATGAGGAGGACGAATCGGATGAATCACGTGACATTTATGCGTGTACGATAATATACTTAAGATGCAAACCAAACACACACACACACACACACACCACACACACACACCACACACACACACACACACACACACACACACACACTTACATACACATACACACACATTCACATACATACAGACACGCATACACAAAAAAATTACACATGCCAGGAGAAGACAATGATCGAATCTGCATCAACACTAACTCTAGAATAACAACCTAAGTGAACAAGCCCCTTTCGGCACACCTTTAAGCCTATGGAAGGAAGATGAAGGCTTACAGGCGCTATAGGCTCCAGGGTAACAAAAAGGTAGAAAAGAAAACTAGCAATTATTTATCCTTCAACCCAAACAAAGACCACAGTGGATATGTATGATACTTTCAGGTTTTTCTTCCTGTTCGCCACACACACCACGTTCACCTTACTAGCTGCGTATATGATGTACCCCTATATACGTGCCCCTACTGTTATGGTATCTGCACGTACCCACACCTCATGCCAGCACTAAAACGGTTCATCGCACCTACTTGCATTCCTTCTTTCTTTGTTTGCGCCACATGTATATATTGTCTCATGTAGGTCTGAAAACTAATACCTTGAAAATGTGTAGTATAATCAGGTACTACATCATAAATCTACAAGGAATCCACTATTTCATTTATTCCTCCTCCTCCTCCTCTTCCTCCTCCTCCTACACTGGATATCAGGTACGTTGCTGGTTGTAAATTCTTTGATATTCTTTGTAATTACGATGATGATGATGATGGTGAGGAGGAGGAGGAGGAGGAGGAGGAGGAGGAGGAGGAGGAGGAGGAGGAGGAGGAGGAGGAGGAAAGGAGGAGAGGAAGGAGGAAGAGGAGGAGGAGGAGGAGGAGGAGGAGGAAAAGGAGGAAGAGGGAGAGGAAGAGGAAGAGGAAGAGGAGGAGGAGGAGGAGGAGGAGGAGGACAAAAATATGAAGAATGAAAAAGAAAAAAACAAGCATGGAAATAAAATATTATTAAAATAACGATGAGGGTGGCAGTGGCAATAAAATAATTCACCCATTCAATCAATTAAACCATCCCAAAAAATATTACGATTAAAGCACACATCAAAGGCAACCCGCGTGTGATCTTTCCGTTGAGGGGATGAATAATTAACAGATGTATAGTTTTTTTTCTATTTTTGTGAATCATACCCACACCTTACAAACAGATAAGTCGCATGTCACTCTTTATTATCAGGACAATCACAACTTCTACTTCCCTTTCCCTTAATAAGAAGAGTTTGCTCGGCAGACATTCTTTGGCACTCAACTAAACAAATCAAAATTAATATTCTCTCTCTCTCTCTCTCTCTCTCTCTCTCTCTCTCTCTCTCTCTCCTCTCTCTCTCTCTCTCTCTCTCTCTCTCTCTCTCTCTCTCTCTCTCTCTCTCTCTCTCTCTCTCTCTCTCTCTCTCTCTCTCTCTCTCTCTCATGCCCTTCCGTTCTTCCTTCTTACGACACACACCGAACTCACAAGGTCGCCCGCCACCACGGTAGCCATCACATCCACAACCTTCCTTCACTACTCACCCCGCCACGTGCACCGTCAGCCTATCTTCCTCATCCTCCTCTTATCCAAAACATCAACATCCTCTTTAACCTCAAAACTCATCACAATAGTTTAGTCTACGTAGTATGCGTTGTCTTCTTCTTGTCCTTCCTCTTTACATTCCATTATCTGATTTTCCTCTCTCTCTTCCTTCTCCTGATGGCATGGTGAGTCACTAAACCTGCCTCACTTAATAAAAAAACACTGAGCTAATTCAGAGAGTGAGCGGTTCCTTAAACTATGAGATGCATCATCACCCCAACACCTGCCCACGCGCCTGACTGCCTCCACACCACCCTCCCTCCGTCTGTCCATATGTCTAAATATTCTGTCTATATTTTTTTATCCAACAAATACGGCATATTTTTCTTATTTTACTAATTTATTTTCTGTTTGACCTCGTAGAATAATAGCTCACGCGAATGTCTGCCTCCACAGGACCCTTCGTCCGTCTATCTGTATGTCTATAATTAAATAATATTCCCTGTCTATATTATTTTCGAACAAATACGGCATAGTTTTCTTATGTTACTACTTTATTTTATGTTTGACCTCGTAGAATAAGGGCAAGCGAGAGAGAAGCCTTCTATTACTCAATCCTCATCTACATACGTACTGCATGCAAATGGCGTGTTCAATATTCTTAGCGTTTGCACCACATGTAACCGCGTTCTAAATCGAGTAATAGTGTTCTGTTATGTGCTAAAAAATGCACATATCTCAGCACTCCTTCTGTCTCCGTCTCCGTCCCTGCGTTCGAGCCCTACTCACTGCTTGAGTTCATTGAATTAAAGTGTGGAGGCAATTTGTATCGTTAATAATCTCGCTGTGGGTATATGTGCGAACTGTCTGGGTGGGATCCAAGTATCTTATCTTATGTCTTCTCTTCCTCCTCCTGAGATAAGTTCACCCCTTTACCGAAATACGTAGTGAACATTATCATGACATAGCAACGCAGACGGCGGAGTAAGGAGCAGTGGATTTAATCAGGGCGAGAGAAGGATGGCGGGAAGGATTCACTCGAAAGGTAACATGTATAGATGAAAGAGTAGAGAATGAAATTTTGTGAATCACTTAGTAAAGACAAAAATAATGGGTATAGGAGTCCAGATGAGTGCAATGATGACCCAACACACGATCGCTATAACAGAGACGCTTGAGTAGGTGTGTGTCTGGCTGACGGTGGGCGGCGGGCGGGCGACTCCTGAAATACCCGGGCACCCGACATTCTCAAGGCAGAGCTGAGCGCCCTCCCAACACACCACTATTTATAAAACCCACACAACGGCGCCTCCCTCCCTCCCTCACTGCCCTTATGGCCTCACCTGTGGCTACCTGGCGAGTGGTTGATCCCCCTTGGAGTCGGTACTCGGACCGCTCTTCCCTCTGAAGGCGGCGGCGCTTGCAGCAGCCGGGAAACAGGAAGGTAAGGAGGAGAGGCGGCAGGTGGCGCCGGTAGGGGTAGGGTGCTGGCGGACGGCACTGAGCTGACACACTACTGGTTCTCTGGCAGTCTGGCACCGTGCAGGCCCGGCTCTGACTCTTCTCCCCCTGCCCACTGCTGCTCCTCCTCCTCCTCTTCTCCCTCCACTTCCAACACCCACTTCTCTCTCTCTCACTCCTCTCTCTCTCTCCTCTCTCTCTCTCTCTCTCTCTCTCTCTCTCCTCTCCTCTCTCTCTCTCTCTCTCTCTCTCTCTCTCTCTCTCTCTCTCTCCTCTCTCTCTCTCTCTCTCTCTCTCTCTCTCTCTCTCTCTCTCTCTCTCTCTCTAACCGTCAAAAAATTTACTATTTTATGTCTTTGCACCCCCTATCCACGTCCACCCACACGACCATACACACACACACAGTCACACACACACACACAGTCACACACACACACACAGTCACACACACACAGACACTGACACACACACACACACACTACACCTCTCCGTCGTGGTCGTGGACGTCGCTAGTGTCGTCTTTACGGGTGACGGAGGTCTTGTTCTTTCGGCTGCCGCGACTCACCCTTCGGTACTTGCTTTCCGACGCCTTCATCCTCTCCTCGGAACACGTCACTTCGATATCCACGATAGTCTTCAGCACGTCCCCGCGATTCTTACGTCGTGGTTTCTCTTGCGTGTCCGCCATTCTAAGTATCCTGCTCCTCCTCGTCAGCCTTTTTTTAATCCTTCGTCTGTTCCAGAAATATGTCCTTCAGTTTGTAGGTCTGCCAGTTTCTCTCTGTGATGTTTTGATTTGTGTTTGTTTATGGTAAAACTGTCATATTCTGTCTGTCATAATTGGTTGTGGGTTCTTCCATGTACGTAAGTGTGTCAGTCAGTGCTGTGTTGATCTATCTGTCTGGTTTCTCTACTACCTATCTATGTGTGCGTACGTCTGTGTATGTCAGTCAGTAAGTCCTTGTTCCTATCTCTCTCAATCTTGTCCTCCTTTCTCTCTCTCTCTTACTCCCTCTCTCTTTCGTTCTCTTTCACTCTCCTTCCTACACACAGGAGCTTCGGGGACAAACTGAAACGCTATTACAACCACGCACGAAGGCATGCACTCTTTTTCACTCCCCCTCCCGTCCCCTCCCTCCTCCTATCCTTGATCTCCCTGCCTCTCCCTCCATCTCATTATTATACCTCTCCCTTGTCACCGATCCACATCTCTCTCTCTCTCTCTCTCTCTCTCTCTCTCTCTCTCTCTCTCTCTCTCTCTCTCTCTCTCTCTCTCTCTCTCTCTCTCTCTCTCTCTTTCTGCCAGCGCCTCCCACTCGCATACCCAACCACGATCAGCCAAAACCTCTGGCGCACTACTCTCTCTCTCCTCTCTCTCTCTCTCTCTCTCTCTCTCTCTCTCTCTCTCTCTCTCTCTCTCTCTCTCTCTCTCTCTCTTTTATCCTGCCCATTTTTCTATTAGTCAGAAAAATATGTAAATAGGTAAAGCAAACTCAAACGCTGTAAAAATATCGGAAAAAAAATGCATCGAGGAGGTCGCATACGAGGAAATCCGGAAAATAAAACGCATGAAGTCGCATGAAGCACAGAATCGCAACGTGTAAAATACTTAACATCACCATTCTCGAATCGAAAATTAGGTTGATGAAAGGCAGGTAAGGAGGAGGATGGAGAGGAGGAGGGGGAGTGCCAGATAGCTTCAAGGTGCAGTCCCACACACAGGCTAATTTTGTAGATGAAGTAGCGGTCAGGTGGCAACTCTAATTCTTTCCCTCCCTTACTAACTCCTTTGTTGCTAGCCCTTTATTCCTCCCTTTATCTCTTTCCTTCATGACCCCATTTCATTTTCTCTTTTTTTCTTTAATCTTCAATCAATTAAACCAATATTTTTTTCATTCATTCCTCCTTCCTTTATCTCTTTCCTCTATATCAACTTTTTATCGTCTTTTTATTTGCCAATCTTTGCTCTGTTTTTCCAATTAACGTTTATTTTACTCCTCCCTCTTTTATCTCTTTTCTCCATACCTCCATTTTATCGTCTAGTCATATTTGTTCTTTACTCTGTTCTTCCACTCATCCTTTTTTCCACACTTCTCTTAACCAACACCTGTTTTTCTCATCTATGAAAGTCACAAGGCAATAAAAAATTTCAAGCTTTTAATGGGTCAAACGCTGCGCTTGTCTGAACGCTAAGGCTTTGAGGCTAATCTAGTATCAAGTGGGCCATTTTTAGGAAGCGGGACACACACACACACACACACCCACACACACACACACACACACACACACACACACACACACACACACACACACACACACACACACACACATATATATATATACACATACACAAATACACACTCACACACACACACTCACACACACACACACACACACACACACACACACACACACACACACACACACACACACACACACACACACACACACACACACACACACCGACACACACACACACACACTAAGGAAGCAAAATAAAAATGTAGATATGGAGACGGGACCATACGAGTGCAGCTCAGGCCCTGTAAAATACAACTAGGTAATCACACACACACACACACACACACACACACACACACACACACACACACACACACACACACACACACACATACACATACACACACACATACACATACACACACACATACACACACACACACTCACACACACTCAGTCAGACGCATACTTAAGAGTTCAGCAGCCGACAGAAAACAATAAAAGTGATGGAAAGAGATTAAATCAACACTATAAGATTAAATAAACTATAAAACAAGTGGGAGATAACTCACGTGACTCATACTCAAGAAACGCGACATAATCTGCTTTTCGTCTGTTCTTTCTACCTTTCCTTTCCTTCCTTATTTATCTTTTGTTTTTATCTGTTTTGGCAAGCAGCCCCTCAAACTCTTTCCTCTTCATCTGTCTACGCGCTGAACCTAAAGGAAAGACTCGCTTCAAGGAATGTTTGGAATTCTTGACGAAGCGAATACAATCAACTAGAAAACTTAAAAACCTAAAAAAAAAACTGTGGATATATTTCAGGCAAACTTTTACCGTGAAATTATATTAACTTTACTTATTATTTATCCCAACACAGAAGAGCAAGATTCTCCTGGGCAAATAGTGTCATCCTTTGTTACCTATAATAATCACTTGAGGAAAATCCGGTAATACAGTAGATATAAGTAATAAATAATAATTAAAGGAGGCTGAAGGGAAGCGACTCAAGCTGAAGGGTGACTAGTAGGACGGAGGCAATGGTGTAAAAGTTGAGGGAGTCTGAAGGAAACTCTTGAAGCTCTATGGTGGCTACTTAGAGGGTGCAAAGTGAAGTAATAGCTAAGAATCATGACACTGTTTAAGAATCACTACTCTGCTGCCACATTATTAGAGTCTCCCATTGTCTATTCAATTTCCAGTTCCTACTCCCCCATTGCTTTATTTGTTTTGTTACAAGCCCCTTGAGACCCAGAGCGTAATTTTTATTGTAATGTGGCTACCATTAAACATTTTTTGTGAATATAAGCAATATTTAATAGATATGACCTGTTTAATATCCTTGTTGACGAACTAATTTGGTATATTCAGTTACTTTTCTTCAATTTCTGGCTCGACAACATACAACTTTTTATAGCAAAGGAAAGATCTGGGCGTGAAAGGGTTAAGCTTCTCTCTTACGCATATTTATCATTTCCTCTCCCTCCTTTACTTCAACCACCTCTTCACCGTCTGTCTGATGCATCACCTCACTTATTCCTCTCCTTCTCCCTCTCACCCTCGCTCGGCCCAGCTTTCCCCTAAAAGGACCAGGAAATAAACATAATCGGGAACACAACGGCGCGAGTCGATGCGCTGGCCAACACTCAGACGATAAGAGACTCGAGACCCTCAGCGTGCATTCCCTACAAAGGCACAGGGGGCGAGATGGCGGCTATCAAGTGGCTGGCGGGGATGAGTGAAGGTCTGGGGGTTGGTCTGGCAGAAGAGGCAGAGAGACTGGAAGTAACTAACTCGCCGCACGTTAAGTTGGCGAAAATGGGACCCCTTCACTCCCCCTTTCCGAACGCACGGGATTGGCTTTTTTTTTTTTTTTTTTTTCCTCCTATTGCTTTCTCTGAAGAGAGAAGCACGGGCTAAATATAAAGCCCGTCAGAGTGTTCAGTATTTATAAATGTTAACGGGGGGGAGGGTAGGAGGAAACAAGAGCAGCGAGCGTAGGTAAAGGTGAGGAGGCAACGACACGTGCAGCCCGTACATAATCCGGCTCTGGGGAGGCAGGGATCAGATGGCGAATTGAGTGGGATGCTGGGCAGTGGAGCAGGTAGTGCTCAAGGGGACGGGATTGGCTGAGGCGTTGGGTGTTGGGTGAGAATGCCTTACTCCAAGTTCCACCCTAAATCTCCCAACACCCAACACCTCAGCCAATCCCGTGCGTTCGGAAGGGGGAAGTGAGGAGGCCCCATTTTCGCCAACTTAACGTGCGGCGAGTATAGGTATGCGTTTGTGCGTTGTGGCGTTATGGTCCGTACTTCACCATTATAACCAAGCCCAGGGTAGCGTGATAATCATGACAAATTAACATAATGCGATGCTTCTAAAACCCATGGAGCTAAGTCATTACTCAGGCAGCTAACGAACAACACGTGAGTCATCCTGAAGCCTCGGCAAGTTGTGACAAATGGCGTCTTGAGCGAGTAATAATATCACATCGAAATATCAAGTGCAAGATCCTGCTACTCCACTGTTGCCGCGTTTCCATGACGAAGGCGAAGAAACTGCATATAAGAAACAAACTCTAAGCCATAAGAAACACACACTCTAAGGCACAATGATCCCCGACAAACAAAAAACGTCTTGGGTGGACCGTGGACATAGAACATTAACGCAAAGATAAAAGCCAGCATAAACAATGGGTGCAGTAACGAATTAAACTCTTGGCTGTCGATGCAGCCGACAGGGTGACAAGCAGGGAAAGGAGGTGATTTGCAGGTGAGGACACGCGACTTAGGAAAAATCATTAGTCGATAAATATTCCTTTAACGAGAGGCTGTTTTTTGAGGTTGATTTACTTCTATTCATCTATTCAATCTTGTTAATCTACTATTAGTTTACTGGTTTGCTCTGATGTCTATTAAAACGTGGAACCCCCCCCACCCCCCACACACACACGCGTGCGCGCACACACACACACACACACACGCGCGCACACGCACGCACGCACGCGCACACACACACACACACACACACACACACACACACACACACACACACACAAACACAGACACACACGAGAATCGGGGAAGAAACAACATGCAATCATAAAAATTAAGAAAGTCTTCGGGGAAAAAAATCATTACTTTCTGAGCCACTCGGCCATCTTTGGCTGGATAAAACCATCGGCACAACAAACAACTTCATCGAGTCTAAACACAACCAATTAGCGACGCAAACCATCACACGCAAACATCTAGAGCCAAACACTTAATAGTCACTTATTCCCCCCCCCCCTCCTTTCCCCCTCTAGAAGACAGGCACGTCACCCCCCGTCAAGCCAGGAAGGGGAAGGGGAGGGGGAGACCTAACCTTGGCACAAGTAGCCTTCCTCTCCACTACACAAATTGTAGTGGAAGGTGGAGGGGAGAGGGGGTGACGCCTGTTTCAAGGGTGCCAGGTGAGGGGGAGGGGAGGGAGGAGACTGCAATGATTATATTGATCATGATTTTTTGGCAATGATGATGACAATAATGTTAATGATGATAATAATGATGATAATAATAAAGAGGCTGAAAGATGCAAAAAGCAGGTGAGGCCCTTGGGCACAACATATACATTGCTGATGGTGCCCCTGGGAGCTAGTCCTCCGCCTGAGTGACGGCGTGACGCAGTCTGGAGGTGACGCCTTGCCCTCCATCGGTGTCAGGTAAATATAGAAGCGAGGCGGCCAAGGGGAGGGAAAGATACGCAGAGCTACGAGGATGGACCGATAAATCAGTCTTAGAAATATAGTGTCACAATAAAATATGAACTGAACTATGACACACAAAGTATATATATAGACGCCACATGCGATTTAAGTATACGGAAGGCGTAGCTGTATGTAAGAGGGAACAAGGATACTTTTATTCATGCGAAGGGTTATATTCCTACAATGGATGTGCAGGAACCAGGATAAAAAAAAAAGATTCATATCGTTATCTTATCGAAGCAAGAAAATACTGTTTTTGCATAAATATACATATGGATGAGATTACAATCAGGGCTTGGAAACGGTTTAAGGGAACGAAAACGAAAACCGAAACGAACGAAATTATGCTCGGAACAAAAACGGAAACGAAAACGTTATCACATTTACTGTTCCGGAGCAAAAACGCTATTTTGAAATCCCTGTAGCCGGTTAATAACGTTATTTTTCCGTTCCATGCCATATTTGGTCAATAATCCATTTCCCTTCCAGTAGCCAAATGATTTAAGTAAATACATCTGTATTACATACATACACTAATTCAGTCTACTGTATTTGTTCACTTGGCAATTGACGATGTGGTTTTGTTTCAAATAGTATCATATGCACCACTTTTCATTTAATTTGTGGAGTAACTATTTTTTACCTTATATAATTATGATTTTTTGTCTATGTGATATGCATCACGTTCCCTTTATTTTATTACACCTTCCAATCGTGCAATCGTTAAACTATTATACTGCAGTTTGTTTTAAGAATATGCTTGGATTAATATCCAGTATTCGAAAAGGGATTATATATAGTGAGTATTTTCTTAAATGTTTAACTGTGTTCATATCCTAATGCTTGGTGCGCCGAATTTCGGTGTGAGTGTCCTAAGTTCGAGTCCTTTGAGAGTTCGAGTCCATGTAGTCATTCACTTCATTGATTAGGTTTAATTAGTGGGTTGGTGATATAACTAATTAATATAGTTTTACATAATATTACATAATATTAATAAATAATTAGTGATTCATGTCTTTACGAGGACTGAGATTGCATACTCCTACACTACGCTTCCTGTATTGTATATGTTAATGTGTTGCCTTATTTAAGTCGTATAATAATATAGTTCTTACGAAATCTAAGGGTTTGATTTTGTTGGATACTATGCATCATGAAATGTATGGCTTTATTACCATCTATAACAATGTAGTCATTTATAGGCATTATTATTTATTAGGGCTAATAGCATATTCATTACATGGTTTGCGAATAGCGTTCTAACCGGTTCAAGGAACGTTATGTTTGGAGGAGGAACGAAAAACG
>JACEEZ010017512.1:352500-357500 GCA_016584305.1 Chionoecetes opilio | reverse complement strand
CCCTCCCAAACCTACCACTACCCTCTTAACACCCCTCCCAAACCTACCACTACCCTCTTACACCCCACTACACACCACCCCTCCCAAACCTACCACTACCCTCTTAACACCCCTCCCAAACCTACCACTACCCTCTTTAACACCCCTTCCAAACCTACCACTACCCTCTTAACACCCCTCCCAAACCTACCACTACCCTCTTAACACCCCTCCCAAACCTACCACTACCCTCTTAACACCCTCCCAAACCTACCACTACCCTCTTAACACCCCTCCCAAACCTACCACTACCCTCTTAACACCCCTCCCAAACCTACCACTACCCTCTTAACACCCCTCCCAAACCTACCACTACCCTCTTAACACCCCTCCCAAACCTACCACTACCCTCTTAACACCCCTTCCAAACCTACCACTACCCTCTTAACACCCTCCCTTTCCAACACACAAAGAACCAATAAACCCTCCCTCCCATCTCTTCCTTCCCTCTCTCCCTCCCAGCCCAGAATGCACCTCCTCGCCCCGTGAAAGTCACACTCATGAACTTTCACCAAACATCTCAGGAATTCGAAAAACGCACGCGCCATCCTGCTCAACATTCATGAACCGGCACGTATTGGAGAGTAGAGATGGTGCTGGTCACCCACCTTTGCCACCCTCGCTGTATAGGAAGTTCCTGTGTCGTGTTTGTCTTCCTTGGACAAATCAACTAGAGGAATTGATTGATCTAGACACGCAAGCTTCTCGAGGTGACACAAACACACACACACACACACACACACACACACACACACACACACAATAAAATGTAGGTATGGAGACGTGACCATACGAGTAACTCAGGCCCTATAAAATACAACTAGGTAAACAAGTAGGTGAATAGACACATGAGATTCCTTTTTGTTGACGAATTAGGAAAGTTTAAAGCGCAAATGAACGCAAGGGGAATGTGCAGATAATAATATACCCTCTTCATGTTACACTCCCACTGCTCGTTATCAATTTCATGCACTGCTTCGCGTCGTCTACGATGCTATCAGAGTTAATTGAGCAAAACATTGACACACTTATGCGAATTAGAGTTAAACACCGAGTTAAACACCTGGCTCTCATTATTCGTTATATTCAGTTTTAGTCTGAATTTCGTGCACGAGGAGTAAGAGGAGTAGCTATTTATACGGTACTTCCATTCAAACTCCCCCTGCAATGATAATAAAAACATTGATTAGAAATAAATGACTTGAAAATAGCTGCATCCGACCTCTAGTCCCTGCGCCAGGACGGTTCTTAGGAAGCAAAGACGTAACCAGGTCTGTCTAGCACGCTTTATTGTCGCACTCATTGCCTGCAATTCGATAATGAATTTTACTATGGATAAAAGTTCACTGATCTATACCAAGTTGAAGTAGTGAGCTATTCCCCTAGAATGTAGTGGTAGTAGCAGTAATAGTAGTAGTAGTTCATAAATTAGTAGTAGTAGTAGTAGTAGTAGTAGTAGTAGTATGCTAAGTAGTAGTAGTAGTAGTAGTAGTAGTAGTAGTAGTAGTAGTAGTAGTAGTAGTAGTAGTAGTAGTAGTAGTAGTAGTATGCTAAGTAGTAGTAGTAGTAGTAGTAGTAGTAGTAGTAGTAGTAGTAGTAGTAGTATGCTAAGTAGTAGTAGTTGTAATAGTAGTAGTAGTAGTAGTATGCTAAGTAGTAATAGTAGTAGTAATAGTAGTAGTAGTAGTAGTAATAGTAGTAGTAGTAGTGTAGTAGAGATGCCACCGAGCGCCTAACTTCTGATCTTTCTATTATTTCTGATTGGGGCAAAGCAAACCTTGTTTTGTTCAATGCCTCAAAAACCCAATTTCTTCACCTATCTACTGAAAAACCAACCAGATAACTATCCCCTCTTCTTCAATGACACTCAACTGTCTCCTTCTACAATGAACATTCTAGAACTATCCTTTACTAAAAATCTGAACTGGAAATCTCACATCTCATCTCTTGCTAAAACAGCTTCTAAGAAGTTAGGTGTGCTGTGGCGTCTGCGTCCTTTTTTTTCTCCCTCCCAATTGCTTGCTCTCTACAGGGGCCTTATCCGCCCATGTATGGAGTATGTCTCACATGTTTGGGGAGGATCCACTCATACAGCTCTCCTAAACAGGGTTGAGTCAAAAGCTTTTCGTCTCATCAACTCCTCTCCTCTGACTGACTGTCTTCAATCTTTAAATCACCGCCGCAATGTTGCTTCTCTTGCTCTCTTCTACCGTTATTTTCATGCTCACTGCTCTTCTGAACTTGCTAACTGCATGCCTCCCCCACTCCCGCGGCCTCGCTGCACAAGACTTTCTACTCATTCCCATCCCTATTCTGTCCATCTTCCTAATGCAAGAGTTAATCAGTATCTTTACTCTTTCATCCCTTTCACTGGTAAACTCTGGAACTCTCTTCCTGTTTCTATTTTTCCACTTTCCTATGACTTAAATCTTTACAAAAGAAGAGTAACAAGACACCTCCCGAACTAAATTGGCCTACCCCTTTGTTTTTATTTTATTCTCTTACTGTCTTCTTTGTAGGGACTGGCAACTAAGCGGGCTTTGTGTTACCCATTTTTTGTTGTGCCCTTGGCCAGCTCCCTGTGATGTAAAAAAAAAAAAAAAAAAAAAAGTAGTAGTAGTAGTAGTAGTTACTGTTATTTTCCCATTATATTGTTGATAATTATGTTGTTGTTGTTGTTGTGCTGTTGGTATGTCAGAATACGTAAGGGGGAGATTTTATGATTTTCAAGATAAGGTTTATGAGGCAAACAATCAAGTAATGGTATGAAGAAGAAGAAGAAGAAGAAGAAGAAGAAGAAGAAGAAGAAGAAAAAACAAAAAAAAGGAAAAAAGAAGATGATGATGATGATGATGATGATGATGATGATGACTAAGATGAAATTGGAGGAGGAAAAGTGGCAAAGGAATAGATGTAGAAGGAGGAAAAGAGGACACTCGAACTACAAAGAGCATATTGTGAATGTAACGTTTTGAGAAGTGGATCAGGCAACTCCTCCACACAGTCCTAACCACCATTACCACCACCACCGCCACCTCCATCACAGTCACCACCACTACAGCCACCTCCATCACAGTCACCACCACTACAGCCACCTCCATCACAGTCACCACCACTACAGCCACCTCCATCACAGTCACCACCAATCATTCGCATCACCTTCACCATTTCCACCACCGCATCACCACCACCTACAACATCACTACTAAGCGATGAATAAATCACTGATTTATCCATTGTCTTCTCTGATAAATAACTGATATGGTTAATAATAAAAAAATAACAACGAGCAAAGCCTCATTAAAACATATATCTTCAAAAACCGTTTTCCATCTACGCTGTCTTGATCACGAAAACCTTCAAAATTCACACCAAGACAAAGAAACAGTGGGAAAATACGCATAGCAGATGAAAGTATTTGTGTTTAATAGAAAAAGTATATAAAGTAAGATAAGGAATAAGTCAGGTAGAGATCAAGAGATAGATAACGATAATAAGTTAAAAGAAAGGAAGATGAAGTGACAAAAAGGAATAGAAGAGAAAAGGCAAAGGAGCAAGATAAAAGGAAAAAGAAACGGTCAAGTAAAGGAAGAGAATAATCTATGGATAGAAAAAGAGAGGAGAGAGAGGGAGAGAGAGAGAGAGAGAGAGAGAGAGAGAGAGAGAGAGAGAGAGAGAGATAGAGGGGAGAGAGAGAGAGAGAGAGAGAGAGAGAGAGAGAGAGAGAGAGAGGAGAGAGAGAGAGAGAGAGAAGAGAGAGAAGAGAAAAAGAAGAAAGAAGAAAAGAAAGAAAGAGGAAGAGAGAGAGAGAGAGAGAGAGAGAGAGAGAGAGAGAGAGAGAGAGAGAGAGAGAGAGAGAGAGAGAGAGAGAGAGAGAGAGAGAGAGAGTGCGAGAGAAAAATAACATAATCACCACGAGCTAAACCCAAGTGTTAGTCAGTGTCCTGCCTACGGATGTGTACGGTAATCACAGTGGCAAACGTACGACACCAGCATAAGCGACGGGAACCCGAGAGAGTTACGTAAGGGAGCCGAGCATATACGGGGGAAAGGAACCAGATAGAATTACTTATGAAACAGCTTATGCGATGAAAGGGACAGATAAGTATAAACAAACCTGTATTTATGATGAGACAGTTACCTCCATATTACAACAGCGATTGAGAGTTGAGTAGCAACAAACAGATTTAAGTGAGCAAAGAAGGCAGTGAGTCGAGGTAGATCGGGAGGTTGGGACAGATCGAGGTGTTGATTGATGCCAGTGTCAGGTCTGGCGACAGCGCGCCTGGCAGGGTGGCAGACTGGCAGCCCGTCGCGACCCTGTGCCACCTAAAACGGCAGACGCAGTACGACAACACGCCCGCAGCGGTCCCCTGACTAACCCTACTGACGCCACGCCGACGACGGGACGCGACGAGGCGCCACCACCACCACCACGGGGCATGATGGAAGACGTGTGGTGGTTGTCGCAAGGGTTCAGATAAGAAATTATGACGTAATAACTCTAAACTGATAATAATGCTAAACTGCTACCTCTATAAACAATTAATATTACTAATACCATTACTACTACTACTACCTGTACTTCTACTATTTCTACCAATGCAATAATGATAATGAGTATGCTAATAGTAATGCTAATAATAATTCCACGCACGGATCTACAGGTAAGTTCACTCAGTTTAGGAGCGTTAAGTGACCAATACAAGAGGCTCATCATTTTAAGTAGTTGAATAAAAAGAAAAAAGTCTAAACTAATAGCACAGAGAGAGAGAGAGAGAGAGAGAGAGAGAGAGAGAGAGAGAGAGAGAGAGAGAGAGAGAGAGAGAGAGAGAGAGAGAGAAAGACAGGGTAGCTAGCCGACCATGCCACGCCATATACGGCATAATTTTCCCCTCCTCGAACACCTCCCCGACTGAGCATTCCTCCCACGCCCCCTCTTCCCCTCTCCCTCCCTCCCT
>JACEEZ010017512.1:345000-347500 GCA_016584305.1 Chionoecetes opilio | reverse complement strand
ACTGACGCATACCTTGCATACCAAACCTCTATTACCACCACAAAAACAACAATAAACCCTCTCCTTTCGTAAATAAAGGATCATAATATATCATGACATTTTATGTTTATATCTTATCACATTCTTTTACTTTATTCATTTACTCGTCATGTTTTTATCTTATCTATGTAAGAGTGTCTACTGTTTTTACTTGTTGGGTATTGAGTAATTGATCTTCCTGTGTCTCGCCTTATATCTGGGTGTGTTACATTGACCTTGGTGATATGTGACTCAGCGCAGGGGGGGGAGAGAGAAGAGAGAGAGAGAGAGAGAGAAGAGAGAGAGAGAGAGAGAGAGAGAGAGAGAGAGAGAGAGAGAGAGATAGGGGGGAGGCGGGACAGACAGACTAACAGACGCACACACAGAGAAATGAAGGGATGGATAGACAAGCATATATAGAAGATTAAGAAAAAAGTGATAAAAGGAGCAGTGAAAATTTTGAGGCGAGAGAAAAAAAGGTGTGCAGGCGTATAGGAACAAGTGTGATCTGTACCCTGGAATGTGAGTCACAGGTGTACATATATCGCTGATCTAGTGCACTGGCTAAACACACACACACACACACACACACCTACCCCCTACCCCTCACATACACACACACACACACACACACCCACCCCCCACACACACACCCTACCCCACATCACTAACTAACACCACACCCACACACACACACTCTCCAACACACATCAAATGATTCAGTCAGAAGAAAGATTGAGCAGCTCCACTTCCTATGAGGTTAAAGAAATTACGTGAACCTCCTTGACAGATAGATAAATGCATGGAAAGCGGTGGTCGTGCTTTCTCTCGTCCTCATCATCTCCAATTCAACTAAAATATGCAGTTATGTAATTGAAATAACATCAATCAGACGTAGGTTTCTGTTTCTTGATAATTGACACTAATCATTTTGTATCATTGTCTATAAATTATATCAGCTAAAGTAAGCGACAGTTTTATGATATGTTGCGATAAGAAAACTCAATATTAATTGGTGGTATTATAAGATTGAGAGAATGGAGAGAGAGGAGATAAGAGAACAACAGTTGTGCTACAGAGGGTGGGAGAGCCGGTGCAGGAGCGAGGAAGGCAGGGATATTAAAGGAGGGGAGTGAGGGAGGATGCGAGGCGTGCTTCAGGCGACCGTGCAGGTGTCAGATCACTTAATAAGAACAGGTCGTGGCAGGAGGATGTCACCGTGGGTACAGAAAGGGTGTCAAGGCTGAACTAATGACAGTGTGTGTGTGTGTGTGTGTGTGTGTATGAATAGTTTGTTTTGTATACTAACAAGAGATGTTGTATTTATTACATATATAGAGCCTAGAGGATGCTATGTTGGTAAGATTGTGTGACTAATCAAAACGGAAACCTTACACAACAGGATGATGTTCGAGTTAATAAGATAACAGCAGCGGCCAGCCTGGCGCACTGTGGCGCAGGTGTAGACAGATCGCCGACGCTCCTTCTCTCCGTAAGAAAGTTGAAAAAGTGACATGAAAGAAGAAAAAGTCTGCTTGCAAGCCACTTGAACGAAGGAACACTAATGATACACTCTGAGCGGACAATAACAGTGATGGTGTAACAGAGAAAATATAATAATGGAGGTAATTACAATTATTTTGCAATGTTTCCTTAAAGTCATTGTAAGCCAAGACTACAGATAAGTGGTTGTGAGCGGCTAAGAGAAGGAAAAAAGCAATGATGATGAGTTAATGGTGGGAACAAACTCACATGAAGAAGCAGAGGCGGCAAAGGCTACAGTACTTAGTGCACACTCACATCATGCTCTCGACGCGCGCGCCCACTCCGGCGTCGATCTCCACTTGTTGCTGAGGTGCGTTGTCCACGATCACGTTGGCTTGCTGGTGCTTCTGGCCCAGCATGCCGCGGTACATGTTGTATACAAGTTTGCGCACCTGGGGGTCATTCGGGTCAACCTTGGGGGCGCCGGGCGCGCCATTGGTGACCACGCGAACGTTTCTGTTGGCGGGGCCGTTGAGTGCCGCAGGACGGCCGTTGAGGTGGGCCATGACGGTCAAAATGTTTGACGCTGAAGTGAAGGGAGTATTGAAGCGAGGCGTAAATTATGTGCCCAATGTTTCAAGGATGACCACAGCCTCCTCAGATCAAATATCAGAACTTTTCTTGAAAAACTGTTCACCTTTTCCCTTCAGTTTGTCCTTGTCGGAAATATACGTAAATAAACACTTAGACAGCTAATGAAGCCTCGGACGATACTGGCCGCGTAAAGTTGTCTGGATGATGTCAACAAACTGACTAGAGCAGAGCGGGACAGGGGCACAGCGGAGACCACTTACTCACGCGTCGTCGCCTAGCACACGACTGACGGCTCGGCGTCGGCAGAGGGGGGAGCTGCCGCCCTCCCGCCTCGCCCCCTTCCCTCCTCCTCCCCCCTTCCTGCACTCCTCTCCCCCTCCTGACGCCGATCTCAACTTAGTAG
>JACEEZ010017512.1:327500-340000 GCA_016584305.1 Chionoecetes opilio | reverse complement strand
ATCAGTGACTATCATATGTAGAAACACTAACTTGCTAAATGTGTTAATTGCATGTGAGTTTTGTTCTTTCTTTCATTTCATCATACCGAAACTTAGTAAGACATTTCAAAACATCTATTCATCATTTATTTACTTAAGTCATTACCACACCTCACGTCCCTCCCCATGTAAACAAACATAATCCCACCATATTCCCACGACAATACCTCGTCAGCGAAAGTAAAATAAAGTATATTTTAACTCTTGTATACTTCGCGACCTTAGGAAACAAATATAAAACAGATATGATGCAAAAACAAATATATAACTGAAAATTGTTCATCAATAGTAAGGTTGGTGATTCTGGTTGCTAAGAATATATGAGCCTTAGCTCAAATCTGCGCTGCAAAACTTAAGCTGGTCAGTGGACACCCGAGGAATGGCGATATGTGCCAATGGGAATCGCATGGTCTACCTGTTGTCATGTGGCGAGGTGAAAAATATAGTATGATCTTATCTTGAAGGAGATTCAGTTAAATAAATTTTGTTCAATAATCCCAAGTCTAACACTTTTCACGGCCGGCTCGTTCCCGTCTCATCTTTGTTTACTCTTTTCTCATCCACTCCTTTTCTCGCTTGCTTCTAATGTAGTTCACTCCCTGCATCAACTATTTCCTGCATCAACCACTCTGCATCAAACACTCCCTACCTCGCCCACTCCCTGCTTCAACCACTCCCCACCTCGCCCACTCCCTGCCTCGCCAAACAATCTTAGTCTTCCCCAACTCTTTGTGTAGGTGTAGTTGTCCCTGACCCACACCCTCCTGCCCGCACCCCCACCACGCCCACCGAGGCAGCTTACCGGATGGCTTGAGGGCGCGAGAGCGTCTCCTCACTCGTGGCGTGCCTCAGCCTGGTGCGGGTCCTACTCGAGGGCAGAGGCGGCTTCGACGACACCTGTTGAATAAGGAGATCGTTAGCATGTATCACTATTCCTTCCGCCTCTTCTTGGTCGAAAGCAGCTCTGTGACATGACAAAAACTTAATGAAAGAAAATAAATCCCAGCTGCCATAGTACATCTGTTAAATCTTATCGAATGGAAGTCTTATGAGATTTAGGCGGGGTTCACACTACACGTTTTTGCTGTCCGTGTCTACGTGGGCGTAGCGATCAGTGACGTCACAGTGACGTCACCCCGTTACGCCCGCAGCCCGCGGAGAAAGAATTGGGAGCTCCGAATAATGTGAGCCTGGACGCGCGTCTCTCAAAGTCAGTGACGTCATCACTGCTCCAGGGTGGTGGTCGAGGGGAGCCTGGTCACGGCCTTCTTAACTGGTTCACACTACACAGGCAGGGAGTGACGTCACTGTGACGTACTGTGAGTCACTGATGACAAGACGCACGTAGACTATACGGACAGCAAAAACCTGAAGTGTGCACCGGGACTTAGAGAATTTTTTTTTATCTAAGTATGTGTGTTGTGTGTGTGTGTGTGTGTGTATTCATCTAGTTGTATTCATCTAGTTGTATTTTACAGGGCCAGAGCAATGCTCGTGTGGCCCCGTCTCCATATCAACATTTTTTTATCATTCATCCTTAGCGTTTTGTGTTTGCCGAAGCCAGCACCCCGGAGAGCAGGTCACAAACCCCGGCTAACACCCGGTACCCATTCACTGCTGGGTGGACAGGGGCTTCGGTTTTAAGGAAACAACTCATCTGTTTCCGCTCCGCCCGGGGATCGAACCCGGGACTTCTCGGTTGTGAACCGAGCGTGCTTCCTCTACACCACAGAGTACCCTTGTGTGTGTGTGTGTGTGTGTGTGTGTGTGTGTGTGTGTGTGTGTGTGTGTGTGTGTGTGTGAATAACTATGAGTATGTGCGTATGTTGGTGTAATATATGACTACATAGGGAATGACTGAGGAGGAGGCGGAGGACTATCTATCTATAATAATATAAGCGAAAGTGCGTGTGTGTGTGTGTGTGTGTGTGTGTCTGTCTGTCCGCGCTAGGTGCCGCCCCCATTGGCGCAATCCCCTCATATGGCACAGTTTTGGAATCGGGTCGACCAGGGGAAGGTTTTAAGCCCACTTATGAGATGATCCGATCACTTTTTTTTTTCTTTTTTTTTTAGCAGCCTATTAGCGAGAATTGTGAAAAAAAGTGGGTTGCGAGAATTAAGGAAACCTTGATGTAGGGTGATGGGTAATGGGTGAGTGAATGGGTAGGGTGATGGGTAATGGGTGTGGGGTGATGGGTGAGTGAATGGGTGGGGGGTGATGGGTGATGGGTGAGGGAATAGATGGGGGTGATGGGTAATGGGTGAGTGAATGGGTGTGTGGTGATGGGTAATGGGTGAGTGAATGGATGGGGGGTGATGGGTAATGGGTGAGTGAATGGGTGGGGGTTGATGGGTGAGTGAATGGGTTGGGGGTGATGTGAATGGGTTGGCGTTAATACATACATTTCTACATCCATGATTTCAGGAAAGCTAGAAGGGGCTATCTGGAGAGTCTGTGTTTGGTGGGCCTTCGGCCCACCAAACACAGGTGGTGGGCCGAAGGCCCACCAATAGCCCTCCGCAGGAGCTAGCCAAAAAGTCCGCCCGGAGGGCGGCTTTGCGGCTAGTAGATAATAAAGGATTACGAATAACAATAGACCTTTCAAGTCTTGAGGAGGTCGTTTGTTTACTTCTACACGAAATACCATGCGTAAAATAAGGCAAAAAGAAGAGCTATTGAAGTAGAAAGAGAAAGTAAAGTGCAGTAGAAAGAAAAGGGACAATATAATGGGAGTTAGGATAGTAAGAAAGAAGAAGAAAGATTAGTATAGTAGAGGAGGCTCAGGAAATGGAGGAAAGAAAAGAGGAAAGAGAATGAGAACGAGGAGACTGAAGAGAGTGAATGTGCTAACCTGCTGAAGGTCTCCGAGGCTGCTGGAGAGACAGTGAGGCGGCGTCCACCCTGTTGCTGTCTCACTGGTGGTCCCCGTCAGAACCACGGCTCCGGCACCCGCCCCAGCCTCCGCCCCCGCCACAGCCGCTACCGCCACCACCGACGCCCCACCACTCAAATTACCGGTGGACTTGGATAATTTGCCTTGCGGGTTGTCGATAGGTCTGAAGCCAAACTCCATTGGGTCTGGACTAAACTTGGTCACCGGAAGAGTCCTGGAGGCTCTCAGGTCTCCCGCTGACGAATGACTTCTCATTGATGCCTTTTGGTCAACCTTCTGCTGTGTTGCCATCTGCTGTTGCTGTTGCGATGCTGGGAGTGACAGTGGTACCTGATGCTGCAGCTTCTGTGAGTAGAAGACCTGCGTGCGGTGACGGTATTGCTCTGAGTCCGAGAAGGTCCGTTCGGCCGACCGTCGCTGCCTCTCCCTTTCAGTCTGTTTGCGGATCTGGCGCTCGAGGTTGCGGATGGACTTCTCCTGCGCATCGTACAGCTCCTCCTCGCTCTGCGCCCGCAACTCTGTGAACTTCTCTTGGACGGGTGTCTCCTCGTCCTCCTCCGGCACGCTGTCCCACTCGGAGGCATAATCGTCGGAGTCATAATAGTGGGAGCGTTTCTTCTCCTCCAGGTGGCGGCGGTAGCTCTCGTAGGCTTCAGCTTCTTGTCTTACCCTCTGTTCTTCCTGCAGTTTAATATCCTCCATGCTTTTCTGTTCCTCCACCTCCTCCTCTCCCTTGCTTGCTTCCTGCTTCCTCGTCGTCACCCACTCCTGCCTCCAGCGCCCATGTAATCCTTCCTGCCGCCCCTGTGTTGCTTCCCTTTTCTGCTCCTGCTGTCTCCGCTCCTCATGTTTCCTGCCTTCCTCTAAGAGATTTTCTTCCTGTTGACGTATGATCTCTTGTAATCTCCTCTCTTCTTCCTTCTGCTCCTCCTCTCTTCTTTGTTCTTCCATCCTCCTCACGGCTTCCCTTCTCTCTTCTTCATTCTTCAGTTCCTTCTTTCTCTCCTCCTCCTTTCTCTTTTCCTCTAGTTTTCTCTTCTTCTCTTGTTTTCTTTCTTCATCTGTTCTTTTCTTCTCCTCTTCTTTTCTCCTTTCCTCCTCAATCCTTCGTTCTTCCTTTTTCCATTCCTCCACTCTTCTCGCTTCCTCCATTTCTCTTTGCTCTTCCCTCCTTTGCTCCTCCTCTCTCCTTCCTTCCACCTCTCTCCTCATTTCCTCTTCTCTCCTTCTCTCCTCTTCTCTCCTTCTCTCCTCTTCTCTCCTTCTCTCTTCCGCTCTCCTATTCTCTACTTCTATTCTTCTTTCTTCCTTTATTCTCTCCTCTTCTTTCTTTCTCTCTTCTTCGCTCTTTCTTTCCTCCTCTCTTATTCTCTCATCTTCTTTCCTTCTCTCCTCTTCTCTTTGTTTCTCCTCTTCCCTTCTTCTCTTTTCTTCTTTTCGTTTCTCTTCCTGTCTCCTTATTTCCTCATTTTTCCTTTCTTCTTCTTTTCTTCTTTCCCTCTCTATCCTCATTTGTTCCTCTCTCCACTTCTGTTCTTCAAGCTTCTTCTCTTCTTCTCTCTGCTTTGCTTCTTCTAATTTTCTTCTGAGTTCTTCAGCCTTGATTTCATCCTCTCTCCTTCTCTCTTCTTTTATCCTCTCTTCCTCTAACCTCTTTTGCTCCTCTTTTTTCCTCTGCTCCTCTTGTTCCTTCCTCTTCTTTTCTTCCTGTTTCCTCTCTTCTCTTCGCTTCATATCCTCTTGTATCCTCAGCTGATCTCTTTTGAATTGTTCCTGAATCCTCCTCTTTTCCTCCTGCCTTAGTTTCTCTTCGAATTTTTTCCTCTCCTGTGCGGCAATCCGTTCGTACTGCTTCTTCTGATCCTCCAAGCTTCTCACTCTGTCCTCCTCCCTTCTCTTCTGCTCCTCTATCTTCCTCCGTGCTTCATGTTTCTTCTTCTCCGTGTGTGTGCTTGTCCGTTGCTCCTTCCTCTTCAGTTCAGTGGTCGCCGACTTTGCTCTCTCCACAACAGACGATTCTCCCTCTTCTCCACTTTCAGAACGCTTCTTCACTTTCTCTTCGGACTTGATACGCCGAGCTTCGCGGGATCCTTTCTTTTGCCCATCAGAGGAGGATATACTGCCGGACCTCCTGGCAGCACTCCTTTTTCTCTTTTCCTCCAGCTTTCTTTCCTGCATTTCCCTAATCTGATCATCACGGACTCTGTGTTCCTCCCTCAGTCTTTCTTCATCCTCTTTCTGTTTGATTGGCACTTCCTCCGCCCTACTACTTGTGGCTTTTGCTTGGACAGATGATATTTGAAGAGATAATGACGATTCTTTGGTTACCGTTTCCGTTTTTTGCTGAATCTGACTGGTTTGTAAAGTCGTTTGAACCAGACCAGAATGTTGACCTAGCTTTGATATGGCTCCAGTTTCCTCCATGGTGGTGGACAACGGGGCCGTGCAAGGTACAGTGGATTGATAGGAAACCGGCGATTGAGGTAGAATTGGTGTTTGTCGAGGAATGGATGCTTGCATAGGTACGGGAGACTGTCGAGGAATAGGGGATTGTGGGAGAAAGGGAGACTGACGGGGTACAGAAGAATGAGGAGGAAGAGGAAACTGACGAGGAACAGGTGACTGGCGGGGGATGGGTGACTGATGAGGGATAGGTGACTGACGGGTAGGCGTCCCTTCCCTTCTTTTAGCTATCATCATCCGTTCCTCCAGGCGTAGCTTCTCCAAAATGAGCTGCTGAAGCTGTTTTCTCTTTTGTTCCTCTTCCGTCAATAGTTGTGAGTCCTGAATCTCCACTGACTCTTCCTGCGACTCCTTGGATGCAACAGTCTTGGTTTTTGATGGGAAATGGGACGAGGACTGAGAGCTCTGAACGCTGTGATGCGCTGTTTGCCTTTCTTGATATGTTTTCTGTTGATAAGTTTGGAAAGTTGACTGACTCATGGAGTGCATCTGTGTATTCTGCTGAAACTGTATCTGTTGAAGTTTGCTTGACAGGTGATGGGGTTTGAAACTAGGTGACACTGGCTGCTCTTCCTCACTTTCTTGTTCCAGTGGTTGTGGTTGCGACTGTTGTTGTTGTACTACGAGCGGCTGTGGCCGTAGATGTGGTTGTGGTGACTGTGGCTGTGCCTGTCGTTGCGGTGGCTGTGGTTGTGGTTGTTGTTGCAGTGGATGTGGTTGTGGTTGCGGTAAATGTGCTTGTGGTTGTGGTGATTGTAGCTGTGGTTGTCGTTGAAGTGGCTGTGGTTGTGGTTGTCGTTGCGGCAGCTGTGATTGTGGTTGTCGTTGCAGTGGCTGTAGTTTTGGTTGCGGTAGCTGTGGTTGTGGTTGCGGTGATTGAGGCTGTGGCTGTCGTTGCTGTGGTTGGGGTGACTGTGACTGGAAATATAGATGTGACTTGCGAAGAATGAAATGTGGCGGAGAGACTACCTGTGGAGGCGACGAACACTGGTCTGCTGGCGTTGAGAAGCTGGAGGTGAAGGATGTAGAGGTCGGGGAGGAGGGCACGTGGCTGGGAGAGGATATGTCGGGTGGTGAGGCCAATTGTGGGGACGGGGAGGCCATCTGTATTGGTGGTGACGAGACCTGCCTGACGGATGACTCTGAAAAGGGAGATGGAGACCTAAACCCCCGAGTAGGAGAGATAAGCTGAAGCGGAGACGGATAACGGTGAGGCGACTGCGGTGAGGAGGCGTAGGACGGGGAGCAGACGGCCCTTGCGCGGCCCTGGCGTTCCACCACCACTTGCTGCTCTAACTTCTCCTGATGCTCGAAGTTCTCCTCTACCAGATGCCTATAAAGGAGGAAAAGCACATAAGAAAAAGAAACATTGGACGAAAGTGTGTATCTGTACCTGTTCTAGACGCTTATAGAGAGCTCCATGGTCTGCGTTAGGAAAATTCACAGTTATTCTCAAGCATGAAAGCTTCTCTATTTCCGTGTGGCTGAAGTATAGGCAACAGCAGTGATACACCCTGTGCATCTGTATACAAAACACAGCCATAATGCTGCTGCAACTGTCAAGACCTGCATATACTATTCAGAGTCACAGAAAATACTGCTCACGAGATACACTGCAGGTAACGGGGCATACTACAGGTTGTGAAGAGAGCTGCCGGTCACGAGATACATTGCACGGTCACGGGACGCCCTGCATGTTATGAGAAGCAGTGTAGGTCATGGGATACATGGGTACGTGGCAGGTCACTGAGTACCCTGAAAGTTACGTGGACCACTGCAGATCAAAGAGTTGAGCATAGCAGTGTGGTACAAACACCCTCAACAGATGTAGGTGGTGCGGGGGCTAAAAATATCCCCTCACCACCTCATAACTTTTTCAGGGACTCGACCGGTGCAGCAAAACAGTTTACGGTGTTGGTGGTGGTGGTGGTGGTGGTGGTGGTGGTGGTGGTGGTGGTGGGGGTGGTGGGGGTGGGGGTGGTGGTGGTGGTGGTGGTGGGGGTGGTGGTGGTGGTGGTGGTGGTGGGTGGTGGGGTGGTGGGGGGGGTGGTGGTGGTGGTGGTGGTGATAAATGTGGATTGTTTTAGTAATGACGATAATTATGGTGACAATGAATATAGTTAGGATGGTCTGGGTTAGATATAGAAAGCAAGGTTTCATGAAAAACAGTGGATGGGCTGTAAACGAAAAATTTTGTAGATCACATATTTCCTAATGTGAGTAACGTTTACATCAACTTACATAAAAAAATTAACGTATATATACATACACGTACACACAATTTTATTTTTGTGTGTACATTGTTAGCTTGTCACAGTCTATATCGTGGATATGTCATCTTGAGTGTTGAACAGGAATCTCAAATATTTTCTTTTGTGACTCAAAATCTTACACAATCTGCAGCTTTTCCTGCAACTCTCTACAGCAGCACAAAAGATTCACCTGTGCACGGGCGACAATGTTATATATTTAAAATTCGATGTCATCTCAGAATGCAGCTACAGACTGAGGAAAGTTATCATAAGAGGTCCCAACATGGATATTCGCCACGTATCAATAGCTTTCTTACATGGCTAAGTCACTAAATGACAGCATATCTCTAGATTTTGATTCATTATGCTTAAATGAGGAACAAAGTAATAGAAAGGCTATAAAAAGAAAGTAAAAGTTAGAAACCTTTCACTTGGCATAAACACAAATAATGGACAAGTATTGAAATAAAAAGGATAAAAGGAGGAGGAGGAAAAGAAGGAGGAGTCAGAGGAGCAGGAAAAAGAGAGAAGGCAGAATAGGATCAAGTTCTCAGACTCACCGTGATGAACCTTTCCTGACAGTCATCTCCACCCTGTTGCCGGCACCTTTGATGAGATCGTAGGCGTCGAAATGGCAGAGAGTGCGGGCGTCGTGTCCCTCGATCATGATGATGGTGTCATCCACGTCTAAGTATTGTGACCCAGGGGTTCCAGGGGTTACCTGCAACAGTGCATTGAGTTACGTTCACACAGAGGGTCATGTATCATCATAGCGCAACTACACGTCATGTCACTGCCTATGTATACAGATTACATGAGTGATGAAAATTATGCCACGTATACCTAATGACACGTAAGGTAAAGGTAAAGATGGGAGCATACGCTAAGCTGCGCGTGGCATGCGGTGCTCATCTCCGTGGCATTAGCCCTTAGAGCCTGTGGTGGGTGAGGACCCGGTACCCCGGGACACAGGGCTAGTGTGACTCCTGGGTTACCACAGTTACCTTCCCCAGGTTACCCCAGGTACCCATTTATCAACTCCGAAAGGGAGTAAGAACAGCTGGGTAGGCTGGTCACCGACTTGCCCTGGCCCGGGATCGAACCAGGGCCCGCAGATTCGTAGCCAGGCACGCTAGCCACTGCACCACAGAGGCGACACGTAATGACACGTGGTTGCTCGTATACTACCCACACCATGGCCCAGGACAAGGCATCAGTCGGGCGTTAATTGATAAGGCAGAGATAGTTGTGAAATACGACAAGTAGTCTCCGTAGACTTTTCATCGTACATAGGTCAAGGTCTCTCTCTCTCTCTCTCTCTCTCTCTCTCTCTCTCTCTCTCTCTCTCTCTCTCTCTCTCTCTCTCTCTCTCTCTCTCTCTCTCTCTCTCTCTCTCTCTCTCTCTCTCTCTCTCTCTCTCTCTCTCTCTCTCTCTCTCTCTCTCTCTCTCTCTCTCTCTCTCTCTCTCTCTCTCTCTCTCTCTCTCTCTCTCTCTCTCTCTCTCTCTCGTATATATACAAACTCATATGCCATAATGTAAAAGCTTCACGTCTGACATGAAAGAAACATTGAAATCAGGTTTGTGAGAAATGGTAGAGCATTAAGCAGAAATGGTGGTAAAGAGTGATGAAGTGAAGGTGCTTTGAGTCTGCGATATCTAGACAGACCAAACCATCAGTGCCATAGGGCCTGATTAACTGCTGCCAAAAAGAAAACAAATATTGGTTATCCTGTCTGGTGTCGCAGTAGATATGCAGGGTGAGAAATCTGAGGAATTTAGATTTAAAGACTGTCTTCCCGGAAACTCGCAGATAAAAAGTTGAGATAGTTTTCATGGTCAAAGGTAGACTTGGAGCGTTCCCAAAGGATATGAAGAGCTTTTTGTAAAGAGATGAATATATGGAGTTTCTTGCTACGCTGCAGAAGAGTATAAAGATAGAAACATCTGCCTACAAAGGATTAACAAAAATAATTATCTGGTATTTATCAAATAAGATACTTGATGATAATTTGATAAAGTACGAAACAAATATTCAAAGACTAAGCATATATAGTTAGATATCTTGTAATTTTTTTCTTCACGTTGGAGCTATAGCGCCTGTAGGCTATTATCTTCCTTCCTTAGTCTTTTTATTTTCCTCCTTGAAGGCTCAGGTGGTTTACACTGCATATTTTTGAGGGCTGTGATAGTTGGCCCTGGCCCGTGGTGGCGCAGGCTGGATTTTTATAGTGACATCTGTGATGATTTGAGGCTCATGCTGCCACTTGCAGTCGAAGGTGAGGTTCATGGGCAACATGTGGGTATCTCGGCCACTCGGCGATGAAAGAAACAGTTGCTCCTAGCGTGACTTGAACTCGAGACCTTGTGCTCATCACTACCAGGTTCTAATCCTCTTGCAAATCCGTTAAAAACTACCAAAAGAGTTGCCCCTGGCGGGATTCAAACTCGCAACCTCGAGCTCACCACTCCCAGACGCTAACCACTCGGCCACCGCTTCCCCAGTTAATGACCAAAAGCTCACATGGAGAGACCACATCAATCACATTCAGAGGAAACTGTAGTATATTTCATGAGGTTTAACACTTGTTTCTAAGAGACTGCAGGCTTTGTATTATATATTGATCCACCAATATCTACAGTAGCTACTGTACTGTAGTATAAGGAATGGCTGGCAAGTCAACACTGAACTCATTAGCTGTGTCTAAGAAAAGGACATGAATGGAAGTTAAAACAAATATTGATGATCACGTTGCTCAAATCTTCAGAAAGTAAGGAATTCTTTAAATTAATAACATATGTGTATAGGTTTACCGAAGGTTTCGTGTTTATGTACAGTCAGTGTATGCACATACATCATTCTTCTCAACTCCCATCTCCGATGCCATTTGAATATACAGTAGCAATACAAGAAACAGGCATCATAACAAAAAACTGCTCACCAAAACAGCGGCAAAGAGATTTCTGAAATTTCTAGCTTATACAGATAGGAAAAATTTCCAATAGGGTCCTGAATAGGATAATCTTTGAAATAAGTCCAAAATTGACTCCCTTTAAGCCACTATTTAATTCAAGTACTTTTGATACGTTAGGGGAGGTAGTGACCGAACGGTTAGCGCCTGCAAGTGGCGAGATCTGTGTTTTGAACTTGATCCCGCCAGATGCCAAAATCCTTCTGAAACTGTCAAGCTGCCGAAGATCACCCATAGGCTGCCCATTAACTCAAGCTTCGCCAGCGTGTGCATCAAAGGGCACAGGGGGGCGGGTTGAGCCTCTTCTTACAGGCGCCACTATAAAAATTCCTGCCTACGCCACCACGGACGAGGGCCAACCATCATAGCCCTCAAATGAACCTCCAGGGCCTACCATCCGAGTCCTGGAGGTGATACTGACTACAGGCGCTATTGGCGAAATAAATAAAAGAAGTAATAATAGTAATAACAATAATTCGTTATATCAATGAGGAATTTACAACATTGTATTTGAGTGATTCGGAGTGAGTGGGATGTATGTCTGATTATTCATACTAGTTATCGATTATTATTCATTCATACTGTACTCAGGCTGCTTAATGTCGTACATACATTTGAATATAATTTCATCGCATAACTATTAATGTCTGCCAATACAGTGTTCATTAATTATACCTACAAAGCTACTAGGGGCAAGCTAAGAGTGTTCTCATCTAACAGGATCAGTCATATCATCTGCTGCCACACAGAAGCATAACTAATAGTGTATATAACAAGCTGATGAGAGAAACAATCTAAAAGTTAAAGAAACTAATTTGGATTAGTCTTTTCTCTACAGTGACAGCAATTACTTACATCATCGCAAAAGAGGGTACGGAATGGAAGCGAGAAAAGAGTGCCAGCGACTACTGCTAATCCAGCTTAACTTTTTTGTGACAAGTATATTTGTATTAGTCTGTTTTGTGTTGGACGCTTAATGGAAAACTGAGAAAAAAATAAAATAATCATCTATTGCAAAAGCTACAGATCTGGTATTAATAATTATTTATATCATTATCATTATTATTATCAATGTGATCATTATCATTGATAGTGATATCCTTATAATTTTGTTTTTTAATAGTATTATCATTACCTCCGCCAACGAAGTTGGAGGGGTTATGTTTTCACCCCGATCTGTCTGTCTGTCTGTCTGTCTGTCTGTTTGTTAGTGTACAGGATTTCTCGAAAGTAGTTACAATAGATTTGGAAATGGATAAAGTCTATTTGGATAAAAGACAGCTGTTCCATGCAACTCTTGATGAAATATTCGGCCGGAGTATGCGCTCATACGGGCATATCATATTATATATATATTATATATATATACGATATATATATATATATATATATATATATATATATATATATATATATATATATATATATATATATATATATATATATATATATATATATATATATATATATATATTTATATATAATTGATGAAATATTCGGGCGGAGGTATGCGCTCTACTGAGTGCCCCCCCCCCCCCCCTAGTTGCTGTTGTTGTTATAGCTGATATTATTATTATTATTATTTTCATCATTATAATTACTATCATATCATCTTTATCATTATAAAGAATAAAGAATAAATATAATCTTACTGTTATTTATTATCCCAAAGTAAGGGTAATTTCAGATATTTTTTAAATTCTCTCCATGTTAATAAAAAGGTTGCTAGAAGAGACAGAATGATATCTGTAATCGTAAATAACTTTCATCATGAACTTTCATCACCAGGGAATAGAGGGGCACAGAACACACTTTCGTTTTCTTGATTTACCTCTTCTTCTTTTTTACTTTATGCGTTTTCTGTGTTTCGATTAACACATGG
>JACEEZ010017512.1:315000-322500 GCA_016584305.1 Chionoecetes opilio | reverse complement strand
ATTTCAGGCTGTTAAAATACACTGTAGTAAAATCCCCCTGTGTCATGGTGGCATCTTAAATACATCGGAGTTTACGGTATACGTTAAGAGATGACTTACATGTATGTCCTTTTCATAAATACCATAGTTTTTAAGTGCCTGCAAATGGTACTAGTGAGACAAATAATAGTGATGTAAATGCAAAGAATAATGAAAACTATTATAATGACAATAATCATAAAAATTGTAATAACAATAATGCTTTTTACCCATACTTTAGAGCTTCTCCCAAACATGTGGGATGACACAAACACAGCATTTAGCTTATCAAAACACTCAAACTAATATGCAATTTACACATTATAAACACAGATATAATAATACCAATATTAATATAAGTGACAGTGATAATAGCAGCATTTTTAGTAGCGGATTTTTTTTTTTTACGTTGGAGCCTATAGCGCCTGTAGGCTATTTTTTTAGTACCTAGTAGTAGTAGGAGTAGTAGTAGTAGTAGTAGTGTAGTAGTAGTAGTAGTAGTAGTAGTAGTATAGTAGTAGTAGTAGAAGTAATAGTAGTAGTAGTAGAAGTAATAGTAGTAGTAGTAGAAGTAATAGTAGTAGTAGTAGAAGTAATAGTAGTAGTAGTAGAAGTAATAGTAAGTGTGAAGAATAGTAGTGTGTGAAGTAATAGTAGTTAGTAGTAGAGTTTCATAGTAGTAGTGACGTTAATGCTGTTGTGATGTAGAGTAATATGTAGTAGTAGAAGGTGCGTTGTAGTGTAGAGTAACTAGTAGTGTGTGTAGTAATGCGAAACATATGTTGTGGTAAATGTTTATATTTTCTTCTGTTGGCACCGCTTTTATTGCTTTTGCTGATGTTGGTAATACTGTTACTGATGAAGGCTGCGTTTTTTGTAGCTATAGTGTGTTTACACACACACACACACACACACACACACACACACACTCACTCACTCACTCACTCACTCACTCACTCACTCACTCACTCACTCACTCACTCACTCACTCACTCACTCACTCACTCACTCACTCACTCACTCACTCACTCACTCACTCACTCACTCACTCACTCACTCACTCACTCACTCACTCACTCACTCACTCACTCACTCACACACCACCACCCACACACACCACACACACACACACACACACACCACACACACACACACACCACACACACCACCTCACTCACTCACCACCACCACTCACTACCACACCATCACTCACTCACCACCCACCACCCACCCACACACAACACACACACGCACGCACGCACGCACACGCACACGCACACGCACACGCACACGCACACGCACACGCACACACACACACACACACACACATGTACACTGAGGGGCGATATAAACAATGAGTCAGTGGCATCCTCACTTTGGCACTTCAAGGCTGTTGGCACCACTACCACCACCACCACTACCACCCCCACTACTACTGCTACTACTTCTTGTACTACCTCGCTAACACAGCATCTTCCACTGACACCATCACCACCACTCGCACCAAAACCATTAGCACTAACCACTACTACAAGTATTACAAACAAACCTACCATTACTTTCAGCACCATCAAAGTATTTAAACTACCAATATTAGCACTGTTACTGTTAACTACTACCACCATTACCACCATTCTTGCAAAATTCAGCAGTTACGCATTGATTATCGAGCAAAACACTGTCAATATTGTTATTCCACACAATAGCATCTAGGAATGATCAGTGCAGCGGTAATTAAAAATGGTATTTTCGGCCCGTAGAGTTTTTGATCTAAATTTACTGAAGCTACTATTCGTGCGATGAAAAGATGTATTAATATTCCTCCCTCCCCCAGCTTTTTTTAAGTATGATTTCCTGAAGTAGAGCTGAAAGTAAAGAGGACTTTGTTGTTGAGAAAGATGCAAATAATGCTGTAGTTCAATCGTAAAATATGCGGAAACTATTTAATATGCATGGTTCGCACACCCAAGGACGACTCTCTCTCTCTCTCTCTCTCTCTCTCTCTCTCTCTTCTCCTCTCTCTCTCTCTCTCTCTCTCCTCTCTCTCTCTCTCTCTCTCTCTCTCTCTCTCTCTCTCTCTCTTCTCTCCTCTCTCTCTCTCTTTTCCATCTTTGTTTGACGGTAAACTTGCTAAATTCCTAATAGCAAAATATGGCCTGAATCTGTTGTAGTGGTATGATTCAATCATTAGTCTTTGCTGCTGTCTAACGGCGGACGGAGAGGAAGAGGAAGCCACGCGATCTCGGAGGGCGCACATGTAGCTACTGATGGAGATAAGAAATCCGGCTCGCCGGCAGATCTGATAGCAGCAGCAACATGACTGGCGTTAATGAGGCATTACGATTATTTTTCGCACTCCTCCTTATCAAAATGCCACATCAGTAGCCACATCATTTACTAGATGTCTGATATTTGTGGCTGCCGTTCTACAAAAGGTGCCAGAGGCTTGCGAAGTTTACATAAGCAGTGACAGTCAGTATGGCCTCGCGTGAGTCTTATTCATAGACGCCATGCAGACTCCCACTCACCCTCTCTTGCAAGATCTGAATCACTTCGTCGTTTTTTTTCTTTTCAAAGATGTACGACAAAATATTTAGAACTTCTAAAGGAAAGTGTATCGAGCGAAGAGAAGTCTATATTTCATGATAGTTAATTTTCCTTGACTGACGCTGCACTTAGATGTCAGCATTCGTAATTCCTTATAGAAAAGTTTACAACATAATCTTTATCGCATTTATGTCAGATGACAGTGAAGAGCGCTCACCTGCAAACACTGAAAGTATACTCGCTCCTAGAAAAAAGAAAAGAAAAATCGAACAGTGGTCGCCGTCATCACCCTTATTAACATCACCACCTCCGCCATCATGATCTGTTTTCAGTATTGAATTTGTAGACAAGTGATGATTCACCACTTTACGGTGAGAGGACATATATTTTTAGAGCTGCAATAAACTCCGTTGATCAAAGAAGCTTAAAATATAGACTTGTTTGCAGACATGTGTTGCTTTATGACTGACTTAGGCTGATGAGCAATAATGATCGGTCCAGAGCAAACGATGGTGACGCCCTACATAGCCTCAGCCCATGCAGGACATCCTCCACTTTTACCACCAGGAATTTATTTCGAAGCAACCATCATCTATAGAGGGTCTTAGACGTTCATATACAATCCTTCTTACACGTAAACAATAACACCTGACGACTTAGGGGTATGAGGAATGAGAAGTGGCAACGCTACCCTTGTTTACTTCTCTCCTCTCCTCTATGTAATTCACCCACGGTCATATCCACGCGAGCTGGACTCGTGATCGTCAGTTTTACCCTCCCAGAAGGAGCTTGGAGCTTGTATACTGACCAATCTTTAGGTAATGCTGGGACCTCATACACCACGCACAAACCCCATCCCCTTGCTATGGGGGACAGTAACCTACATTTGTCAGTGAAAAATAGGGAGATCCCCGGGAGTGAGCGGGGATCAAGCACGCGACCACAGAATAGCCAGTATGCTCTGAAACTACCAGACCACGCAGGGTGTGTGTGTGTATTCACCTAGTTGTATTCACCTAGTTGTATTTTACAGGGCCTGAACTACACTCGTATGGCCCCGTCTCCATTGCTACATTTTGTATCATTCATCCTTAGTTCTTAGTGTTGCCGAAGCCACCACCCCGGGAGGCGACCCACAAACCCCCGGGACCCATTTACAGTTGGGTGGACAGGGGCTCGGGTTTTAAGGAAACAGCCCATCTATCTCCGCTCCGCCCGGAGATCGAACCCGGGACTTCTCGGTTGTGAACCGAGCGTGCTACCACTACACTATGCGGTGTGTGTGTCTGTGTCTGTGTCTGTGTCTGTGTCTGTGTCTGTGTCTGTGTCTGTGTGTGTGTGTGTATGTGTGTCACTAAGCAAATAGATGGGTACTCAAAAGAGTGGCCACCCGCACGCCCCGGCTGGGCTGATGTCACCCCCTCACGCGGCCCTCGCTGTGAGCACCTTGAAAAGTAAATAATGGCAGAAAGTGGGACGGCTTTGTTCGTTTTCCTCAGAGACTTTAGCTTTCCTTGCCTCACATGTTTCACTACCTCTCCATCTTTTATCTAAAATTAGGGACCTGACCTACGGATAAATAGCTAGGCTGCATGTGCAATATTCTTTTTATCATTGTCTACTTTGGAATGACTTCTAAATTATATATGTGTGTGTAATCAATTTTTCAACCTTGTAACATCACTGTTACCTATATTGATTAGTGACACACACACACACACACACACACACACACACACACACACACACACACACACACACACACACACACACACACACACACACACACACACACACGCGCGCGCGCGCGCACACACACACACACACACAGACACACACACACAGTTTAGTTTAGTTTAGTTTATTGACTACAATAAACCCTTCATGCTCGCGGGTTTCAGGCTCGCGGATTTGATTACTCGCGGGTTTTCAACCCCCCCCTTTTTTATTATTTTTTTTTTTTTTTTTACTCCCTCCCAATTGCTTGCTCTCTACAGGGGCCTTATCCGCCCATGTATGGAGTATGTCTCACATGTTTGGGGAGGATCCACTCATACAGCTCTCCTAAACAGGGTTGAGTCAAAAGCTTTTCGTCTCATCAACTCTTCTCCTCTGACTGACTGTCTTCAATCTTTAAATCACCGCCGCAATGTTGCTTCTCTTGCTCTCTTCTACCGTTACTTTCATGCTCACTGCTCTTCTGAACTTGCTAACTGCATGCCTCCCCCCCTCCCGCGGCCTCGCTGCAAAAGACTTTCTACTCATTCCCATCCCTATTCTGTCCATCTTCCTAATGCAAGAGTTAATCAGTATCTTTACTCTTTCATCCCTTTCACTGGTAAACTCTGGAACTCTCTTCCTGTTTCTATTTTTCCACTTTCCTATGATTTAAATATTTTCAAAAGAGTAACAAGACACCTCCCGAACTAAATTGGCCTACCCCTTTGTTTTTATTTTATTCTCTTACTGTCTTCTTTATAGGGACTGGCGATTGTTGTGCCCTTGGCCAGTTCCTTGTGATGTAAAAAAAAAAAAAAAAAAAAAAAAAAAAAAGGGTAAATGAATGACTAATGTCATGCTCGCGGATTTACGATACTCGCGAGTGTCTCTGTTCCCTAACCCCCGCGAGCATGAAGGGTTTATTGTACAAGCAAACATAATCACATTTATAATTTAAGATTACAGTAAAATATACAATGGTACCTATCATTATACATATAACAACTAGTTGTAGTCCAAGAAGGTTAATCTTACTCCGAAACAAACCCTAACAGCTATAATATCATGAACAAACCATTACATTATTGGGTACGATTACAATACACATAATATACTCCGAAACACACCTTAACAAATACACAACTAATCATACGCCCGCAATATATCATGAACAATCTTGCACATAACATCATTACTAAAATTGCAAAACAAATCATCCAAGGTGTTAAATGTGTAGCTATCTCTCAAATATTGAGTCACAGGACAACTATCCACGACATGCCTCTTCGTCTGGACTGAGCCACACACACACACACGGTCCTCCACAAGAAGGCGGCCCCGCCCCCGCCTGTTCCACCGTCCCGTCTCAATAGCCACTGAATGTCCTGAAACCCTGAACCTCGTGAACGAGACTGTGGAGATTTTTTTTTTTTTTTTTTTTTACATCTGTGCCTATAGCGCCTGTAGGCAGTGGTGACCCAGGGCTCGGATGGTAGGCTCTGGAGGTTCACTTGAGGGCTCTGATGGTTGGTCCTCGCCCGTGGTGGCGCAGGTAGGATTCTTATAGTGACGCCTGTGATTAGAGGCTCATGCCGCCCCCCTGTGTCCTCCGATACACTCGCAATCGAAGGTAGAATTGATAGGCAGGGCATGTGGGTGTTCTTAGGCCACTCGGCGGTGCAGAAAGGTTTTAGTTTTCTTCGGGGATCGAACTCGGGTCACCGAGAACGCCAGTCGGAGACGCTAACCACTCCGCTACCGCCTCCCCAACAAACATATTTACTGTATGTCTTTCTTTATAAACATCATGCACTCTCATCGTAGGATTAATGTCCATATATACATTACATCTCGACGTATCTGACGACCAAATAGCCCTATGTACATTTCCTACCAATAAGGACATGTCCGTGACTTCATCTCGGGTATCTAATATACTATAGGAGTAGCTGTGTCTCTGTCTGTGTGTCTGTGTGTCTGTCTGTTTGGGTAGCCGAAACTGTAAATTCAATTTTGATGAGAGTAGGCTCAAAAAATCGCAAATAAATCGTAGGTGGTAAGCGGCTTGGTCCCATGTTGATTGAATCATTTTAAAAGGGGGTTTTAGGCTAAAAACACTTAGGAGTATTAGATGACAGTAAGAAACTCTCCGGTAACGTCTTGCCGCATGTCACTTACTCCGTAGACTCATGTACTTGCCGTTTGTTTGCGTGTGTGTGTGTGTGTGTGTTGTGCAAGCATGCAAGCATGCATGCGTGTGTGTGTGCGTGTGTGCGTGTGTGTGTGCATGTGTGTGTGCGTGCGTGCGTGTCCGTTTGTGTGAGTGTGTGTGTACTACAAACATCAATACATGGGTCCGAAGGGCCCACAAGCACTTGTATCTATTTATAATCTTGGCAACAGGTGTATTCATTGCAATAGAAATTCTAACAACAACAGAAAAGGGATCATCATTCCTGCCAGACAATTCTAGCCATAACCTATGAATTTTTTTTTTTGCTGTTTATGTTGTAAAAAGGTCTGACAAAGTCGGGTACCCCAGGTTTATTTATTTATTTATTTATTTATTTATAAAAAAATAAAAAAATATTTTTTTTTAACATTTATGCCTATAGCGCCTGTAGGCAGTGGTGACCCAGGGCTCGGATTGTAGGCTCTGGAGGTTCACTTGAGGGCTCTGATGGTTGGTCCTCGCCCGTGGTGGCGCAGGCAGGATTCTTATAGTGACGCCTGTGATTAGAGGCTCATGCCGCCCCCCTGTGTCCTCCGATGCACTCGCAATCGAAGGTAGAGTTGATAGGCAGGGCATGTGGGTGTTCTTAGGCCACTCGACGGTGCAGAAAGGTTTTGGGTTTCCTCGGGGATCGAACTCGGGTCACCGAGAACGCCAGTCGGAGACGCTAACCACTCCGCTACCGCCTCCCCAAGGCGGTAACGTCGCCTTGGGGACGTTTTCTTCGCCAACTTCGAAAGTTCAGCATAACAGACAAGATTGGATGTGTTCTTTCTTACCCCTAACAACGCTTTCATAGCCCAGTGGTACAGTTTGATAACAGGTTTCGTGTCGGCACCGAACCACAATTCACACACACACACACACACACACACACACACACACACACACACACACACACACACACACACACACACACACACACACATACACACAAACACACACACACGCACACATTGATATTTCATTGATCTCAGTTTGCA
>JACEEZ010017512.1:242500-310000 GCA_016584305.1 Chionoecetes opilio | reverse complement strand
TTAATTAAACATAAAACATGCATAACAAGCAAAAAAGACGTTGTAATGTATGGGACGCCACGTGATACAAGAGAAGGTAGTGTAGCTGTTCCAAGGTTGGGGCCTCACACCTGCTAATTACCCCTAAAGGTCAGGCCGCGCCATATGCTTAATTACCCTTCAGGTCACGCCTTGCTAGGGGTGACCTGACTGCGGTCCCAAGGTTGGAGCCGCACACCTGCTAATTACCCCTAAATGTCAGGCCGCACCATATGCTTGATTACCCTTCAGGTCACGGCTTGCTAGGGGTGACCTCACTGGGGTCAACCAAATCCCCCTTTGTTCAGCGTGGGAGTGGTAGGGCGCGCATTTCGAACTTGATAATTTTACTCACCCCAGTTTGAATGTCATATCATTGGATTTTCGATCTCGTATATTGAAGATAGACCCTAATTTACACATCTCGTATCATCGGATTCTCGTATACCGAATGCTCGTATAACGGGACCTCCCTGTATATATATATATGTGGCGGCTCGCACCACTGAGGTTTCAAACCGTCGCTCATACAGCTCGAGCTCTCTCGCCACCGAGGCCTCGGACCATCGTTCACCGAGCTCGAGCACACTCGTTAGCCTGGCGTGATCGAGGCTGACCAATCAACGCCGACCAGGGAGGAGAGGTGCTGGGGAACGCCTCCTGATGGAACCAGTATTCACCTCACAGGCAACACGTCCACACCACCTCTCTTGTATTTATTGTTGAGCTGTGTTACTTGTCCAGTAAACTGAATCGCTTCATCAAGTGTTTTCATCAGAACCGCCACAGTGGTGACCCCGGATAATCCAAAACGGCCTTTTTTGGATTTCATCATGCCTACTGACGACGTAAAGGATCAGCAGAATGCAGTTTCACTCAAGCTGCCCACCCTCTGGACTTCACAGCCCCAGGTGTGGTTCAAACAAGCTGAAGCCCAATTCCACACGCCAGATTACTGCCGACAACACCAAGTACTACTATGTGGTTGGCGCGCTGGACCAGGAAGCAGCTGGGCACATCATCGATTACCTCCGTCAGCCACCAGCCGATCAGAGGTACGAGGGAATCAAGACACCCCTTAACAACACGTTTGGTCTCAGTAGACATGCAAGGGCAGCTAAAATCTTGCACATGGATGGACTAGGAGACCGAAAACCGTCCGTGCTCATGAACGAGATGCTTGAATTAATGAACGGACACAAGCCCTGCCTCCTCTTCGAACAGGTATTCTTGGAGCAGATGCCCGACGACATCTGCCTGACTCCTCGCCGGTGATGACTTCCAGGACCCCAGACAGCTTACAGCTTGCAGTGCGAGCAGACGTTTGTGGCAGGCCAAACAGCAGGGTGAAACTACCATCAGCAACGTGGCAGCTACGACCCGACGAGTTACGCGAAACAACCGAACGACCGGTGAATGCTACCAACAATGACAAGTGGTGCTACCACCAAAGGTGGGGCTCCGAGGCCCGCCGATGCCGCCCACCCTGCACGCATTCGGGAAACGCCTTGGCCGGCCGTCAGTAGTGGCGACTGCTGCCGGCCTTAAACACCACCTCCTCTACATTTGTGATCGTCATTCAAGGCGGCGTTTCCTGGTTGACACAGGAGCAGAGGTTAGTGTCTTGCCCCCCACTGGCACGGACACTCGCTCCAGGAAGAAAGGTCATCCCCTGACGGCCGCCAACAGCAGCAACATTAGAACATACGGGACCCGCACGATCCCCCTCAACTTAAACTGTTGCCGCTTCAAGTGAACGTTTACCATCGCCGATGTCTCACAACCACAGCTTGGTTCCGATTTCCTCCGGGCACACTCTTTGCTCGTTGACGTCAAAGGACAACGTCTCGTTCTGAAACGTTAGAGTCGATTAACTTGCGCCACGCCGAATGGCCAGCACCCCACCTCGGCTCAGTAACTTTTTCCGACAACGAGTATGCCAAGATCCTAGCTGACTTCCCGGACATCATAACGCCTCAGTTCCATTCAGCCGTACCCAAGCATGGGGTGATGCACCATATCCCCACCACCGGGCCACCTCTCCATGCACACGCACGCAGGCTACCACCCGACAAGCTCTTACAAGCCAAGGAAGAGTTTCCGTAAGTGGAGGAAATGGGCATAGTGCGTCGCTCAGACAGCCCGTGGGCGTCGCCGCTGCACATGGTTCCAAAATCATCTGGAAGCTGGAGGCCATGTGGGGACTATTGCCATCTCAATGAGGTAACAACAGCCGACTGGTGCCCCGTTCCCCACATTCAGGACTTTACGGCGAATCTTGCCGGTGCCAGGATATTTTCTAAGATCGATCTGGTACGTGGCTACCACCAGATACCGGTCCACCCAGACGACATAAACAAGACTGCCATCATCACTCCGTTTGGACTCTTTGAGTTCTTACGTATGCCTTTTGGCCTTAAAAATGCTGCTCAAGCGTTCCAGCGCCTTATGGACAAGGTGGGCCGTGGTTTCGATTTTGTTTTCATCTACCTCGATGACATTCTCGTTGCCAGCCATTCTCGACAGGAACACCACGTCCATCTCCGGCAGCTCTTCCAGAGGCTAAATGAGCATGGCCTGGCCATCAACCTTGCCAAGTGCCAGTTTGGTCTCACTTCCCTCACCTTTCTCGGCCATTACATCGGGCAGCACGGGGCTGTGCCACTTCCATCCAAAGTCGAAGCCATCCTTAAGTTTCCTAAGCCCACTACATTGAAAGGACTCCAGGAGTTTATCGGCATGGTGACCTTCTACCACCGCTTCGTGCCGGCAGCCGCCAGGATTATGCAGCCGCTGTTCAGGGTTCTAGCTAACAAGCCTAAAGAGCTCCTTTGGGACGATGCAGCTACGACTGCGTTTGAGAGCGCCAAGTAGGCATTAGCAAAGGCAACTATGTTGGTACACCCACGAGTCAACGCACCAACAGCTCTCACGGTCGACATATCTGACACAGCCGTAGGTGGAGTACTTATCAACAACTTATCAACGGTAACTGGCAACCTCTTGCCTTTTTCAGTCGCCACCAGCGACCCCCGGAGTGGAAGTACAGCGCGTTCGATCGGGAACTCCTCGCTCTCTACCTGGCCATCCGTCATTTCCGTTACTTCCTCGAGGGCAGAGATTTCACAGCTTTTACGGACGACAAGCCTCTCACCTTTGCTTTTGCCAAAGTGTCCGACCCTTGGTCAGCCAGACAGCAGCGCCACCTGACCTACATTTCAGAGTACACTACCTGCGTACAGCACGTCTCCGGGAAGAGTAATAAGGTCGCAGATGCGCTCTCGCACGCCGCCATCAATACCATCCACGCTCTGGTGCCAGGCATCGACTATACGGCCCTGGCGGCTGCCCAGCAAGATGATGAGGAGATGCTCGCCTACCGCACTGCCGTCTCGGGCATGGTATTGGAGGATGTACGACTTGGGCCGACAAACACGACACTCCTCTGTGACGTGTCTACTGGACAGCCCAGACCCATCATCCCCGCTGCCGGGCGCCGCCGGATTTTCGACACTGTGCACGGCCTTGCCCACCCTTCCATCGAGCGACAAAGGCACTGATGGCAGCTAAGTTTATGTGGCACGGACTGCGCAAGCAGGTTGGAAACTGGGCAAGGGCGTGCATCGCTTGTCAAACCTCCAAGATTCAGCGACATACTAAAGCACCGCTACAGAGCTTCGCTCTGCCGGAACGACGCTTCGACCACATCCAGGTGGACATCGTAGGACCACTTCCCCAGTCCAGGGAATTACTCACCTGTTCACCATCGTGGACCGATATACAAGATGGCCGGAAGCAATCCGCTCTCGGATACTTCCACCGCCTCATGTGCACGTGCTCTCATCGCCTCCTGGATCGCCCGCTTCGGTGTTCCAGCAGACAGAGGTGCACAGTTCACCTCTGGACTATGGTCAGCAATGGCCCAGCTTCTTGGCGTAAAGTAAAGCTGCACCACACAACTGCCTACCATCCACAGGCAAACGGTCTGGTGGAACATTTTCACCGGCACATGAAGACATCACTCATGGCCAGACTAACGGGCCCCGACTGGATGGATGAGTTGCCGTGGGTCTTGTTGGGCATACGCACAGCTCCAAAGGAAGACCTGGCAACCTCCTCGGCTGAGCTGGTATACGGCGCCCCGCTTACAGTCCCAGGAGATTTCATCCCAGCAGCGCGCGGACAACAGGAATCTCCTTCGACCATGCTTACGCGCCTCCGCGAGAAAGTTGGGAGGCTTTCTCCTGTCCCTACATCTCGACACAGCCTCACAACCAGGTATGTCCCACCCGAATTACAAGACAGTCATTACGTTTTTCTCCGCAGAGATTTGCTCCGGACGCCGCTTCAGAAGCCTTATGAGGGACCCTTTCGAGTCTTGCACAACGACCCTAAGGCTTTCATCATTGACTACGGCGGCCGACACAAGACTGTCTCAGTAGATCGTCTCAAGCCAGCACACCTGGATGTCGACAAGCCGGTGATGGTAGCGCAACCCCGACGCAGAGGACGTCCACCATCACGACAGACCCCGCCCTCAAATCGACCAACTGTAACCCGAATCACAAGATCAAGGCGCCTCTCTCAACAGCCTAACCGCCTCCGGTACTCCGGTTCTGGGGGGTGGTTATGTGGCGGCTCGCACCACTGAGGTTTCGAACCGTCGCTCATACAGCTCGAGCTCTCTCGCCACCGAGGCCTCGGACCATCGTTCACCGAGCTCGAGCACACTCGTTAGCCTGGCGTGATCGAGGCTGACCAATCAACGCCGACCAGGGAAGAGAGGTGCTGGGGAACGCCTCCTGATGGAACCAGTATTCACCTCACAGGCAACACGTCCACACCACCTCTCTTGTTTTTATTGTTGAGCTGTGTTACTTGTCCAGTAAACTGAATCGCTTCATCAAGTGTTTTCATCAGAACCGCCACATATATATATATATATATATACATGTTAGATAGCCAGGGTGGAGTGGAGAGAGCAATAAGAAAACGTGTAACAACCACATGGATGAAGTGGAGAGAGAGAGCGGAAGAGAGATCAACGGATAGAGATAGTTGGAAGCGTATAATTTGCCGTCTAACTCATAAAAAAATATGGAAAACTGACATAAAAAGAAAGAATGTATATATATATATATATATATATATATATATATATATATATATATATATATATATATATACTGTATATATATATAGGATAGATAGATAGATAGTATAGATATTATATATATATATATATATATATAATAATATATATATCATAATGAACTATATAGGTATATTAATAGTAGATTATATATATTCAAGAGACTCTATGGTCATGGAACCTGTCTGATGCAACACGCATTAGGAGAGCACGGCACATAATCACACACGCCAACAACACAACATACACTCCATGAAGGCCTTGTGGGAAAACCCTGTCCAGGCCATGGCCTATCTTAGGAGCTCGGGACTGTTCAGCCAGGCAGCCTGAGGAACAACAACAACAAACAACAAGAAAATCAGACGATATCTATGAATAAAATTATATTGTAAACAATACAAAGACAATTTAATTACAACAATTTTAAACATCTGAGGAGTTAAATTCAAGCACGGTTATTTCACGCAGAGAAAGTGAGTTCCTTCATGATTATCAATGTTATGTATATATAATGATTGGCACCGATCACAAATTACATTCCTTTATAATATTGATTAAAATACCTCTTTTACAATGTAGCTGGAAAGAATACTGGTAATGAAGGGATGACAAAGCAGAAACATCAAAATGCATACCAATCTGGTTCTAGTATATACAAGTATATGTTAAGGGTGAGTACAAGAGCTGAAAAAATAATGAAACCATGAGTGGAGTGGATCATGGACCTGTGGGAGTTAGATTCGATTGGATGGAGTAAAGGTATGAAATGTAGGAATATATGAAATAAGTATGTGAAAAAAGAATTGAGAAGTTTAGCAACCTGTTGTATACAAGGCAGGTGATGAAAAAATATTCTAGAGAAAAGCCTTAGTGTGTATAGCTGCTATAGCACATGTGTGTTTATGTCCTTCCATGCATTCATATTTAGGCACTGAGCCCTCCACTAGCAAGGAAACAAAAGCAACCCTAAGTCTTTACCAAAAAAAAATGTATCTTCCTTTGAATAATTTCACCTTTGCCAATTCATACTGTGATTAATTAAAATCCAGTGCAGACAGCAATAACCTTTTTTTTTTTTTTTACATCTATGCCTATAGCGCCTGTAGGCAGTGACCTCCGGGGGTCGGATGGTAGGCCTGGAGGTTCACTTGTGGGCTGTGATGGTTGGTCCTCGCCCGTGGTGGCGCAGAGGTTTTTTATAGTGATGCCTGCGATTAGAGGCTCATGCCGCCCCCCTGTGTCCTCCGATGCACTCGCAATCGAAGGTAGAGTTAATGGACAGGGCATGTGGGTGTTCTTAGGCCACTCGACGGTGCAGAAATACTTTAAGCGGATTTATGGGTCTCACTCGGGATCGAACTCGGGTCTTCGAGAACGCCACTCGGTGACGCTAACCACTCTGCTACCGCCTCCCCATAATCCGTTATGTTAATTTTCATTTAAATGGTAACTTTAATTATTTATCAATTTTATCACTTAAAGTAATCGTCCAGACCATTTCATCATTCCTGATTTAATGCGGTTAAAATATAGCCATTATCGAGTATATCAACAATATGTTGTCAGTTTTTGCATCCAGTCAGCCGTTTTTAAATAATCAGCGGAAACAAAATCTGTAAATTCCCCGACCTTCCAAAACGCTCCTCACGACTTGCAGACGATGCACCACAGCTCAGTGACGTCAACTGAGGTGGCCTCCCAACTACGCGGTAATACAAATACATACACTTAAAATAAGAAATAAATATAGTACTTGAAGAATTTTTGGTTTCTGATATTTTTTTTGCGATATGGCATATACACTAGGGTCCCGCATAAAGCGTGTTCGCATAAAGCGTTTCCCCTATAAAGCGAACGACCTAAAATATATATAATTTCTTTTTTTAAATAAATAAAATTCCAAAATCATCAAATTAGGGCAAATCCGAGGAGTTCTCATTTAGAGAGCCGAAATATCATACAGAACGTGAGCAGGCCGCCATAAGAAGGCTTGCGTTTTCTGTTAACTCGAGGCACTTTTCGTAAGCCGGCTTGCCCAGCTGGCGCAAGCCGTGGCAAGGGTGAGTGAGTAGCAACGGCGGTAGCGACCGCGAAATTCTCCTCCATTATTACCAAAAAAACATTCTTGTGAAGGATATACGTTGTGATCCATTCACAATATCGTCAGTTATCGTAATTTATTGATGGCTTTCATTCGAAGGAACACTCGACATTTTGGTTTGGTGTTGTCGTTGGTGTTTACAAGTTATAAGCTGTGAGCGGGTGCCCCGCTCAGTTTAGGCGAGGCACGCACGTGAGAGTTAAGCCAGGTTTATGGCAACTTGCTTTTGAGTCACTAACCAACCTAATCCCACGCTTTAACCTCCTAACTAAAGCCAAATCTGCATTAAAAGTGTCCGCGGCAAGGGAAGAACAGAGGCGATGTAGGTCAAAAGAGGAAGAAGAGTGAGAGGCACGCCGCACGTAAACAAACACTTGTCTCTCGCCTCCCTATGAACAACACGTCATTATCTCTAAAAGTTTGAGTCCAAAAGAATGTTTCCTAGAATCCAATAAGGTAAACAGAAACCATACTCCCAATTGTGTAGGGAATTTCGATCCTAGTGTAAAATAATACCATGTTCTGGTATGCATGGGTGTGAACAAGTATAAATGTACGGGTACGGGCGGGAGGACCGATCGACCAATATCAATTTTTCCCATAGGTTATGTGCTTCACATAAGAGAGAATTCACATAAAACGACCTCGTTTATCGACCAATTTCTCGTTTTATGTGGGACCCTAGTGTACTTGCATCCTTTATGGGTGCAGGAAGAAAGCTGTGCCTTTCCAGAGAGCTTATCACCCGTTCCCGACCTATACGGCCACGATAAATGTGTGGAGACGTGTATACGCCGGGGGAGAGGCAAGCTGTGTGAAGCAGATTGTCTGCCTCACGGGCCGTCACCAGCATGTTTCGCGCCACTCCTGGAATCGGGCTGTTGTTTTTCCCTTGCTTTTTACAAAAGTCATGTTTTTACGGAAATAAGGCGTGGAAATGAAATATTTTTTGTGGATTAGGTATCTTGAATGAACATTCAACATAATTATGCAAAGAAGAAATGGGTCTGGACGATTACTTTAAATTTTGGGGAACATTTTGAAGAAAAAATGACATGGACATTTTTGTATAGAAAGAGAAGCATTAACGACTTGAGGGAGGTGGTGGTGGTGGGGAGTGCCTGCAAGTGGTGTGCTCGGTGTCCAGAGTTCAGCTGCAGAGGGGTGCCAAAATCTTTCAGCAATCATCGAGTGGCCTAAGAACACCCACATGTTGCTCATTAACTCTATCTTCGACAGCGAGTGCATCGGAGGACACAGGGGGCAGCATGAGCCTTCAATCACAGGCACCACTATATAAATCCTACTTGCGCCACGACGGGCGAGGGCCAACCATCATACCCCTCAAATGAACCTCCAGGCCCTATCATTCGAGCCCTGGAGGACATTCTGCCTATAGACCCTATAGGCATAGATGAAATAAAATAAAAATCCCCAACAATATCAATTACTGCTTATGATTTCTTCCTACTTTTCTAACTGAAAAATTAGAAATTAATGCATTTATAAATATAACATTTTTCACTGACAAAAATTTATCTGTACTATTTACAATAAATATGGGTGGCCTAATACGAGTGACCTAGTTGCTTGTCTGTTTGCTTGTTCGCGTGTCTTTGTGCGTGTGTCTGTGTATGTGCGGAGCTCCAACAGGGAGGCGGTTCGGACTCCAGCTCGAGGCAGAGGGAGTGGATGAGGAGCACAAGGTGGCGACTGAGTCAGTCGGGGAAGAAAAGCAAAGCAGGCTGAGCAAGGTCCTCCTTCTCTACAACCTTTGTTAGCCACTTTTCGCCTTGGAATACTGTGGTACACTAACGGTGACGTGTGTGTTGGAAGCCAGACTGTCTTGTGGCTGTAGTGGAAACGGTGGGGAATAAAGACCTAAAAGTGCCACTGTGTTTCAACCAGCCTGTGTGTCAGCATTATCTCCCAGGCAGTGGGCACAGCAAACCCATACTCTAGCAAGTGCCGGGCCACTCAAAGTGGTTCGCAACAGTGGTGTCAGAAATGGGATTTCCTTTTGCTTCTTTATTTTTTTAACCTAACGCATTCGGCGAGGACCAAGGGGAAGACTCAAGATGGTCCACGAGGATAGCCTTTGGCGATACTATGGACCCGGACGGTTCACATGGGGCCACCAAGGATAAGAAGAAGACTCTTCTGCTGGAGAGAGTGACGAGTAGGCGGCAGCCCGTCCGTTGGAGCGAAAGGCAAACAAAAGTCTGGATGGTATGCCAGTATCGCCAGCAACCTCAGACGATGAACAGAGGATAGATGAGCCGCCGCACCATTCAGAAGATGAGGAGTCTGTTCAACAGGCACCTGCAGTAGGAGCAAGACCTCGCAGCAGAGGATGACGACAACGACTGGAGGATTATTGCCTGGAGGATGAACTACGCTCTGACAGCCTCTTATAACTATTTTGCATGGGTTTTTTTTGTATGTTCATGGTGCACAATTTTCATTCACAATTTCTTTTGTTATGGTCGGGTCGCCCACTCATTGAAGGGGGGGATAGAGGTGTGTGTGTGTGTGTGTGTGTGTGTGTGTGTGTGTGTGTGTGTGTGTGTGTGTGTGTGTGTGTGTGTGTGCTGAGCTCCACAGAGAGGCGGTTCGAACTCCAGCTCGAGACAGAGGGAGTGGATGAGGAGCACGAGGTGGCGACTGAGAGTCAGTCGGGGAAGAAAAGCAAAGCAGGCTGAGCAAGGTCCTCCTTCTCTACAACCTTTGTTAGCCACTTTTCGCCTTGGAATACTGTGGTACACTAACGGTGACGTGTGTGTTGGAAGCCAGACTGTCTTGTGGCTGTAGTGGAAACGGTGGGGAATAAAGACCTAAAAGTGCCACTGTGTTTCAACCAGCCTGTGTGTCAGCATTATCTCCCGGGCAGTGGGCACAGCAAACCCATACTCTAGCAAGTGCCGGGCCACTCAAAGTGGTTCGCAACAGTATTATAGAATATTCACTGTATACAACTGCATACTTACAAACTATACAAAAATGTATAACTGCAATAATAATGTTAATTTCTAAACCAATCACTTCCTTCAGTCAATCATCTTTCAAACAGAATGTAAACTTTAAATAAAGTTACCACAATGCTGCACTATTTCCACTCATACCATACACATATGCTTTCAATTTGTCATAGTTCTTTGAAACACTCAAACTGGCATGAAAATCTCAGTTCATTAACTCCTGCTGTTTCTTGATCAGCTTAAAAAGAAATTGTCTCCTGAATCCACACTAACCTAACAATCATATAATTCTTAAACTCTTACCACAACATTTTTCCTGAATGTTTTCTCTTTTTCATGGAAGACCACTATTATATCAATACAGTAAACCCTCTCTAAATCGGACCTCTTCACTCCGGATATCGGATAAAACGGACAGGGCTCCGGACACCTATCTATAGATCGGACATAAATCTGGATTATAAGGTGGGAATCCGGACACATTCGCAGGGCTCTACCATTCCTTACTGTATTTCTCTCATTTATTCTTTCATGCATTACAGTGCAGTACTGTACTGTACCTTTTTTGGGTAATTATATAATACATAACATACTATAAATAATATTCATTATTAAATAATATTATACTGTACCGTGTTTAGTGAATGTGGGTGTGCTATGGGGCCGGGGGCAGACACTTGTTTTCAACCCAGGGTTGGAATCCAAACTTTTGGATTGTCCGGACAGGAGTTCCCGCCAATTGGCCCAATTAATAGAGGGTTTACTAGTTTTTTTTCTATTTATAAGATTCCTTATGACATAACACCAAGAGGATTAATGCATTGACATCAAGTATACACATACATTCATCCCTAACACTGCCTCCATCATCCCTAACGATGCCCTCAATTGCATACTGGAGATACCTTTATAAACATAAGAGTATAAAAAAAAGGAAAAAAAAAGATGCACAGGAAAAGGAGAATCTGATTACCCACCAGATTTCAGAAATGTATGTACAATGCAGAAATATAACAAGTGTTTCACAAAAATAAGTCCACTTCCTGCATCAAGTTATGTGTGATAGATAAAATTATATCTCTGAAGCCATACACGTCAAATCGTAGAACTAGAAGTTGAACAATTGAAGCCACTGCATGACCAGCTAATAACAAAAGACATAACTAATGTTAATAACCATCAACAAATGCTGATGCTTAATGATAAACCGAATGACAAAAACCAACCAATCACCTTTTGTACAGGTCCAAGCTGCATCAACCTTGGCTCATGTTAAGTGTGAAAGGCTTAATCTTAATACACTGCCCTAGCCCACAGCAACCCTTAAAGCTGGTAATCAAAAAGGTGACTAAAATTACACAAAATACTCCTCATATACCATTACACATGACCACCCTATCCGACTATCACCATCTCTCCAACCCACACCTGGATTCAACACCAACTTGATTTCCTTGTCATGCAACTCACCAAACATTGCATAAAAACACTAAGAGATTTCTCAAAGCAACTAAGCACCATTATCATAGCTTCCCATCACCAGCAGTATTTCTAAACATAACATCACTCTTGTCCGTTACCTATTACATAATAGATACACTGGGAAACTTTACTCAAACACCAAGAACCCACTTGTGGAGGTCATACCATTTTAGGCCTGCTTGTTTATAATGTGCTTATGATTTTTTCTAAAGATTTCAAACTGCATTAGCCAAACCACATATATACTTAAACATATAGGTGTTACTCAGCTCCAATTCAGAATGAATTAGTATGGTCATATATTAGCTAAATCACAGATATTACTTAGGAATAGCAAAGTATTAGTTATACATATATACCAAATTAACATGCATAAATAACATCAGTATAACATACAAATTGCATAAAAACGTTTGATTGAAAATACCACTTCATCTATACGTAAAAATTGTTGTTGAATAAATCACTCAAAACATTAGAGTATAGCAAGCACAAAATGTAGCCATATGGTCACGTGGATAACCTGGCACACACAATGGCATGCTCCCATCCTGATCCAGTGCCGCCTCGGGACCCACCTAAGCGGAGGTGCTTCTGGCACTTCAACTCAGCTAAGTGGGAAGACCTAAGGTACTACTCTGATTTTCCATGGAATGATTACTGCTTCCATGTCAAAGACCCATCTCTTTGTGCAGAGCGCATAACTGAGGTCATAGTCTCTGGCATGGAGGCGTACATTCCACACACTTTCTCTAATCCTAAAGCCCGTCAACCTTGGTTTAACTCTGCTTGTTCTCATGCTGTCCGAGATAGAGAGGTGGCTCACAAACGGGACCGTAAGCATCCATCTCCTGAAACTCATCCCCTTTATATTTCTGCCCATAATCATGCCAAATCTTTACTTCAACTTACCAAAAACTCTTTCATTCATAGAAAATGTCAAAATCTTTCTGAATCAAATTCCTCTCGTGACTTCTGGCATCTAGCAAATAACATCTCTAACAATTTTTCTTCTTCATCTTTCCCTCCTATGCTTCACCCAGATGGCTCCATAGCTGTCTCATCTATTTCTAAAGCCGAACTCTTTGCTCAAACCTTTGCTAAAAATTCCACTCTGGTTGATGAAGGGCTTGTTCCTCCTTCTCCTCCACCCTCTGACTATATTATGCCTGTCATTAAGATCCTTCTTAATGATGTTTTCTTTGCCCTTTCTGGCCTAGATCCTCGGAAGGCTTACGGTCCTGACGGAGTCCCTCCTATTGTTCTCAAAAACTGTGCTTCTGTGCTTGCACCCTGCCTGGTCAAACTTTTCTGTCTTTGTCTATCTACTTCCACCTTTCCTTCTTGCTGGAAGTTTGCTCACATCCAACCAGTTCCTAAGAAGGGTGACCGTTCTAATCCTTCAAACTACCGTCCTATAGCTTTGACTTCCTGCCTTTCTAAAGTTTTTGAATCTATACTTAATAAGAAGATTCTTAAGCATCTATCTGCTCACAATCTTCTGTTTGATCGTCAGTACGGTTTCCGTAAAGGGCGATCTACTGGCGATCTTCTAGCTTTCCTAACTGAATCTTGGTCATCCTCCTTTAGGGGTTTCGGTGAAACTTTTGCTGTTGCCCTTGACATATCAAAAGCTTTTGATAGTCTGGCACAAATCTTTAATTTCCAAACTACCCTCATTCGGTTTCTATCATTCTCTCTGTAACTTCATCTTAAGTTTCCTTTCAAACCATTCTATTGCAGCTACTGTAGACGGACATTGTTCTTCTCCTAAATCTATCAATAGTGGTGTTCCCCAGGGTTCTGTCCTATCACCCACTCTTTCTATTATTCATTAATGATCTTCTAAGTCCAACTCAAAGCCCTATCCACTCCTACGCTGATGATTCTACCCTGCATTTTTCAACGTCGTTTATTAGACGTCCAACTCAACAGGAACTAAGTGATTCACGGAGAGATGCCACCGAGCGTCTAACTTCTGATCTTTCTATAATTTCTGATTGGGGCAAAGCAAACCTTGTTTTGTTCAATGCCCCAAAAACCCAATTTCTTCACCTATCTACTCGACAAAACCTACCAGATAACTATCCCCTCTTCTTCAATGACACTCTACTGTCTCCTTCTTCTACAATGAACATTCTAGGACTATCCTTTACTAAAAATCTGAACTGGAAATCTCACATCTCATCTCTTGCTAAAACAGCTTCTAAGAAGTTAGGTGTCCTGTGGCATCTGTGTCCTTTTTTTTCTCCCTCCCAATTGCTTGCTCTCTACAGGGGCCTTCTCTGCCCATGTATGGAGTATGTCTCGCATGCTTGGGGAGGATCCACTCATACAGCTCTCCTAAACAGGGTTGAGTCAAAAGCTTTTCGTCTCATCAACTCCCCTCCTCTGACTGACTGTCTTCAATCTTTAAATCACCGCCGCAATGTTGCTTCTCTTGCTCTCTTCTACCGTTATTTTCATGCTCACTGCTCTTCTGAACTTGCTAACTGCATGCCTCCCCCCCTCCCTCCCGCAGCCTCGCTGCACAAGACTTTCTACTCTTTCTCATCCCTATTCTTTCCTATGACTTAAATCTTTTCAAAAGAAGAGTAACAAGACACCTCCCGAACTAAATTGGCTCACCCCTCTTTTTTATATTATTCTCTTACTGTCTTCTTTATAGGGACTGGCAACTAAGCGGGCTAAAAAAACTAAACAAAAAACAACACACACACACACCTTGCTACCACAGCCTCCAGGCACCCAGTGGCGAATGAACACACGACGAAAAGATTGTATTCACTGATTAAGATGTTTACCATAATTATGGAGCAAAATAACCAAGATACTGCCAAGCCACAACTAACAATGCCACAGCAGCAGAGGAAGAAGTAAGTGTGCTCCAAACGGCAAGTAACAAATGAGTAACTATTACTATGATTAACTTAAAACTAATCATCCATCATGGAATTATACACACCACACTATATATCTGATCCACTGCTATAAAGTTGAAGCAAATGCATTTCATAATATCGATCACTCAAATAAGCTTTCTAATTTGTACTTATATAAATAAGGCTACAAAGAAGTAGCCACTATGATTTCTAATGATTATAAAACAAAATGTAAATGTGATGAAGCTTATCTGTTCCGATGAGCTTCTTGCCATCAAAAGAAACATAACATGCCTGATGTTCTCCAAGCAGCAAGTCTTGAGACACTGGTTAACAAGCAGCATTTCTGCACAAAACTATGACACTGAAGGTAACTCACACTTGCATAATTCACTGTTCACTAATGTCATGGGCAACTTCCTGAGTAAGAGGAACTGACTATTATGGGATCATGGAGTTCCAACCAATTATCATGAAAGAGCACATGAAATAATGTTAAGATAAAATTCAACAAAATAAAATATGAGGCATAGCACGATATAATAAATGGTAAATGATACAATTCCATGACGACACAATTCCTGTGACTGAAGTAATATATCATTATTTTCCCTAGTGTACTGGACTTTGACAATTTAGTAACGACTTCATTATGTCAAACTACATATTCACGGCCGCTCACCAAAGTTGTCCTGGTTGGTATGTACAGAGAAAAGATAATTCTAAAACTTTTCAAGTCTGTAAAGCCATCATCTTCAGGTCAGACCTAATCATCTGGAACCTGTTGGTATTTGAAAGAAAATATTCCATATGAAATCATGAATGCATTCCATATTTCAACATTTTATATTATCTCACCTACACATGATGGTTATCAACACTTAAAGGCTTCTCATTGTCTTTTGCTCCTTTTTACAGTCACTATCTATACACCAATCTCTAATGCCAGTTCTTAGGAGCTCACCAAGAAGCATGGCTGCAACATGTCTCCGTTGATTCCTGTCCTTGCATTCAATCACATCATTACTTGCTCTAAACCTCTAAGCATCATAAGCAATTGCCTACCACTCCAATCCTCTATCGATTTCTGTCTCTTTTCAATATAGTCTTTCATTCCCATTATACCTCACCCAACTTCCTGCCAAAATTGTCATCTACATTCCTTTCAATGTCTTCAATCATCTGGTCCATCCTCCTTTTATATTCCGTTCTCTTTTTATTTGCTGACAAATCCAGGAACATATCTTTTCTATCAAATTATTGTAGATCATTCTAACCAGTATTCTGCCAACATGACTTTTTTTTTTTTTTTTTCTTGTTTCCTCTCCTCCTATTTTCCTAATCTATATTCATCTTCCTTTAAATGTTCTTACTTCTTCTCTCCTCGCACATATTCATTTACCATTTCCGCCCTTTGCATTTACTACCATACTTCCTTACTCAAGCATTCCTTTTCCGCATCCTCTTACTTGAAAGCAAATGATGATAGTGCACTTTTACTCAGGTCAATATATGCATCATCTTCTACACAGACATTCTTCCTCCCACCACAAAGAGGTTCCTGTAATTCCTACAGCTGGTAAAACTACAAATCAAAAAGAAATGTTTAGTTTACAGCAAAGAATGATGTGAGTCAGCCACATTCTCAACACTAACATACCTTGTCCAAAAATATATTATGTTAAGGATGGTGAAATTGCACAATACAAGAACTTTCCAAAAATCATACTTCAAAACATAGATAATAAACAAAATCCCACACAAAAATTAAGAGATAATTAATGGTGATGCAATAAAGCTGATAGATATCTAAGTTATAAAAAGCATTAGGAACATTGTAAGTACTACTACCTCACTCCTCTACTACTTACTCTGCCTGATATAATATTTGGTCATCACTTCTTAAAATTGTTATTGTTCACCTAGTTCATCCTTTCAAACACCAGCTGCCTGATACAACAGTAAGGCCTCACTGTTGTAATACTCACCTGCTGCTCTCTTATTCTTAACCCCTTGAGGCCCAGAACGTAATTTTCATTGTAATATAGCCACCATTCGACGATTTTAATGAACATAAGCAATATTATATAGATATGACCTGTTTAGTATCCTTGTCCAGTACCTAAATTAGTATATTCAGCTATTTATCGTAGTTTTATGGCTAACAACAGACAATTTTATATAGCAAAGGAAAGATCTGGGCATGAAGGGGTTAAGAACTCAAATGTCTCACCTGATCTCATCCTTTGTGTCTGTGATCCCTGCCTACTGTATGCATACACCTCGTAGCATAAAGCACTGTAAGACACTCAATAAACATTAATATATGCTGATTTAGCGCAATTTTTCATCAAATAATTCCCTGTCTAATTAAGTACACATTTTTCATATTTCAGAAACCATTATATTCCTAGAAAAATACTCCAACACTTCAGTATAAAATAACTATAAACAGGGATAGTACATCAGTGCTACAAGTGTTAGAACAAGTGGATTGGACACATACAATCTATAGAAGAAAATCTGAAATCTCACTAATCAACCTCAATATATCAGTTTGAAGACACTTAAAGCCTTACGGTAGTACTGGAAAACCTGGTAATACTTTCAAAATCCAATGAGTAGAGAGGAACTACAATGTTCTTGTGTTTGCATCAAATTGATCTGATAGCTTTTTCTTGGAATTGTATGTATAAAAATCCTTTATGACAACAAAATTGAAACCTTTCCGGCCCAATCTTCAACAAATAGAATAAGATAGTGACATTGTCAATAACAAATATGATATTCTATGAAGAAAAAAAAAGAGAACTTCATTCATTCATTCATCCTTTGATTATGTTACTTACAAAACCTCATTCATGCGCTCCACATAAATACTCCCATTATACACATGAAATATTTCAAATCAGATACAACATATTGGCAGGATTAAATGGCTTCATAAGCCTCATCAAATTCCTTTTCAGGCGATCCATTGAAGAATTCCTCCAAACCATCTTTATCTTTATCCTTCTTTTTCTTCTTCTTCTTCTTTTCAACACCTTCTTTTTCTTTCTCTTTATCTTTATCTTTACTTTTCTTCTTCCGCTTGACAAGAGATTTATCATCATCCTGGGGAAACAGAGAGAGCACAATATGAATCATGTAACAAAACACTTTCAAAAAGGTCTCTCTCGTCGTATGTCACCCTCGCATGTGGTCCTTCTGGTCAAGTTTCAAGGATTTCCACTCATTTACAGTGAACTATGTCGTCGCCTCCGTGGTGCAGTGGCTAGCGTGCCTGGCTACGAATCTGCGGGCCCTGGTTCGAATCCGGGCCAGGGCAGTCGCCGACCAGCCTACCCAGCTGTTATTCCTTCCTTTCGGGGTTGATAAATGGGTACCTGGGGTAGCCTGGGGAAGGTAACTGTGGTAACCCGGGTGTCACACTAGCCCTGTGTCCCGGGGTAACGGGTCTTCACCCACCACAGGCTCTAAGGGCTAATGCCACGGAGATGAGCACCGAATGCCACGCGCAGCATAGCGTATGCTCCCATCTTTACCTTTACCTTTACTGTGAACTACATTTACCTCTTTGAAAATTTGTAGAGCACAGCATTGTCATAACATATAACAATAGTCTAACACATCAAAAAGCATCATAACATAGTGATATTCTAGTCATTTGACACAACTGTGCTTAAGAGCTTCTCACAAAATTAAAGGTACTTTCCATAATACTTTTTAGAGGGATCCATCAGCCACAGAAAGCAGTACCATCAATGGTGCTAATACCTAGATAGATATCCTCTGAAAGCCATGAAGCATGCTTCTAAAATAATCCTTAATTAAAATCTTTCAAGCATTTCTCTTACAAGTAGCATTGTACTGAGCATATGGATGAATGCAATCTTTACTTCTCCCATGAAAAGGACTTTACGATGAAGACAAATGACACATAGCCCCATAACAGAGAAAAGTGTGAATTCCATGCCTCCCGTATGTAAGGTATTTACTTCTTACAGTCCCTTCAACACTGTGGGAGGAAATACTGTCATATTCCTCCCACTATAAGATTGCCATCACATAAGCCACAATGTGTGACTTGTACAATAGAAAAATATTCAACTGATATTCTCACCTTTTCTTTTTTCTCCTTGTCTTTCCTCTTGTGTTTTTTCTTCCGCTCTGAAGTCTCCGCAGGACTGTCACTCCTGGATGTGCTGCAGCTGTGAGGATCCACCTTCTCCAGGACCCGGGTACTCTCCCCTGGTGGACCTAGGCCAGCCGGGTATCATCAGTCATTCCATTGGCTCAGGTAAAACCATACAAAAACAACTTAGAATTACCTCAGCTGCTTTCATAGTCAGGCATTCTATCACGCACAGGTATACTCATCAGGAACGAAGTTCGATCCAAATGCAACAAAGAATTTTGTGCACATAACTGTAGACTGTCTGGGAATCCTACAGATTTTCTTTTATTTTAAGCAGCCTTAACAGCCTTTACTCGCTACATACAGAGGGAATGTTGACCATATGCATACCACCTGCTGCGTTTTAATTGATGATAGAGGAATGTAATTAAATTACTGAGAACACCCTATCTGTTGGAGAACATCAAAATTCACTGAAAGGAATGTATGTTACAAACATCCCTGAAAGGAAAAAAGGTAGAATGTGTTACATATTTATCATTGATTCATATGTAATAAGTAACCATTATGATTGAAAAATGGCACCAACGAATAGAATCTGATAGTGAAAGATGAGTAAGTGAATGTAAAACTTTATGTTCTGAACAGTAAACAGATGAACAAGTACTACAATCACAAATATATATGCAACAGCCAAAATAGGGGTAAACCAAAAAGGTATAGAAAATAAAAGACAGAAAAAGAATACTTAGTAGTTCAACCAAATATGCTTCGTTATGAAGTCCGACTTGTAAGTAGAATGATGGAAATTTAGTCAATACAAAACTACATCCAAGATCTTAAATAATGCAAAATTCATATAAAGGATACATGAAATAACAAGTATCAACAAAAATGGATTTTCACACTAATGTGTTTTTGGAAATCCTATCATATATCTATTGCATATCACTATCAATGGGACAAGGATTTGTTGGGAATATATTCTTGGACTCCCATGAACATCCTTCATCAGAATGAAATGTAGATTCCACTCTAAGAACAATACTTTTTATCTAAACTGTGAACAAAACATTGACGTTCATGACAGGCACACCAAAAGAAACCTCAGACGAATGACACCAAAGAATTTTAGAGACTATCTCTGCAAGATGGAGAGGCGGTGGTAGAGTAATTAGCGCCTACAAGTGGCGTGCTTGTTGTGCCATGTTTGACCCCCAAAGGGTGCCAAAATCTTTCTGCAATCGTCGAGTGGCTGAAGATCACCCACATGCTGCCCATTAACTCTACTTTTGACGGCGAGTACATCGGAGGACACAGGGGGGCGGCAGGAGTTTCTCATCCTAGGCGTCGCTATAAAAATCCTGCTTGCGCCACCACGGGCGAGAGCCTACCATCACAGCCCTCAAGTGAATCTCCAGGGCCTATCATCTGAGCCTTGGAGGTCATACTGCCTACAGGCGCTATAGACTTCACACTCATGGGAAAAAGTTTGCATCTGAATGTATCATATCATGCAGTTATTCTACTTCCTAAACAATGAATCAGTGTTTAAATTAACTTCAAATATGAGAATATAATGTTTGTGAAACTATTTTGCATCACGAAAAAAGTCAAAAATTTGCAATACAAAATTTGCAAGAACTTCTGAACACTATACTGAGTTAGATCTTCACTGGACAGTTAAGGAAAAAATCCTCACCTTCATCTGCATCGGACTCCTGAAGGGTGGCTCCCTCAGGCATAACGTTGGAGTTGGAGACATAGGGATTGGAAATAGTGCCCTCCTCTGAATTCAGCCAGTCATCCAGGTGGTCTCCCTTCTCCTCCTCTTCACTCTCCCTCATGCCAAGCACGCTGCTGGAAGGCTTGCTCTGGCTCAAGGTGAATGGGTCTGCATCATGAAAGTCAAGGAATGTGTTGGGCTGATCCTGCACTTCACTCACAACAGGACTTGCCTTGCACTTTGCACTCTTGCCTCTAGTTCTCACATGCTCTTCACTATTCACACTGTTCAAGTTTTGTGCTGGAAGACCACAGTGAACTAGTTTTGCATTGGTAGTGGAGGTCACTTCCGCACACTCCTCAGACTCATGCTTACTCTCCTCATCCTCCTCAGCTACAATATTCACGCCTGACCCAATCTGAAGGTCATCGGGGTCAAGGTCCACCTGGAAGCCTGACACCATGGGATTGCCATCACATTCGTCTTCACTGGAAACAAAAGTAGAGTTGAAGTCAACTACATTTAATCAAAACAACAAACTTCTTTTACTATTTGCAAAACTGAAAATAATATTTGAAGAAATAGATTTATGTTACATGGTGAGCAAGATACCTGTCTTCTTCAACCGTCACAGGTGATGATTCTTTCACCGTGGATGATACAACATCATTAAGGAAGGACTGGTCAAGTCGCCCTCCATCAGGCACAAAGTCATCTACAGACACTGGCTCGCCAGAGGCTGCTGCTGCTGCTGCTGCTGCTGCTGCTGCCTCTGACACTAGCAAAGAGAACAGCACGTGAATACTGTCATCAGAATACTCCTTTTTGTGCTAATTAAGGTTAGCTAATCACAAAGTGCAATGGTTCTCATATTTATCCACATCATGCAGTAGTATTAATGGGCCTGATCAGGTACACAGGTCAATTATCTGAAAGTTTTAAAAAAAATCGGAGATGGTGATTTTACCAGCACTAACCTCACTATATCTGAGAAACCATAAGACAGCCTATACCACAAAAGAGGTTGATGATGGGAACAGCAATCACACTTTTTACCATAGACATTCATTCCACGTTCATCATACAGGAATGAGTACTCTCCAGATACAATTTCATCCCCTAAAATTAAATCACAGAGAAGCATGATGCTCCACACACTAAACATTAGGTGGACACTGTGATGGACTGAAAAAGGCGCCTGGCATGACATGTCAATGCACTGCAGCCCCACCACCATCAGTCACCACAATGTTGCATCCTCCACCTAACTAGAAGTCACTACACATTATACAATACATAAGTATTTACTGTGGCCACTACATTTTTCTTTATGAGGAAATGTCCAAATGTGGCAATACATCATACAAACAGGTTCACTCTTTCCATTAAGATCCCTATCAGGTGGCTGTTCTGGCTGAGCTTGTCACCCTCACCTTGTAGTGAAGTGCCACCATGTCAGTGAGTAATTCCTCAAAACCCAAGTGCTAGGATACAAATGTAGAAGACACTATGTTATGCAAGGCATGTGCCAAAAATATACAGAACTATTGAATATGAAGATCAGTTCAAGAGAATTTCAAACAGGTTAAGGTAAGTAAGATGAAGATGCTGGTCTGTGTCCTTTGTTCCCTGCAGCCATTACGAGTGCCTGGTAGTATTGGTACTCAAATGTTTTGGTGTTGATAACTCACCAATATACAATAATACAATAAACCAGTATCCATCCAACCTTATCACCAGCACCAGCTACATTCATGGTTTCCAATGAGATCTGTCTGGTCCTCAGGCTGACCACGGTCATAGCTGCCTGAGCTGTTTTGAGCTACTATGTTCCCATCAAAAGGTATTTGCCATATTTACCATGGCTACTGAGAGAGCTCTTACCCAAAGTTGTCTCCTTGGTCTGTTCTTGTTCTTTACTCTTGCTGAATATGCGTGACATGAAGCTTGTCTTTTCTTGGATCTTCTCTGGGCTGTGGGTGGAAGACTTTGGAGCCGGTGTGCTGCTGGTGGGAGTGGAGCCAGTGGTGCTGGGAGTGGTGGAAGTCACAGTGGTGCTAGGAAATAATATATACATAGCTATATAGAAAAAACATATGACAAGATTCATAGAAATGTAATGTGAAAATTGCTACATGTTTATAAAGCAGATGTGAAGTTACTGAGAACTGCAAAAGCAAATCAAGATGTGTCACAGTACATATGAGTAAAACTAGCAGAGGTGGGCGCGATACTTTTTCTTGGTAGTGCGATACGCGATACTCCGCTACTTTTTCGGATTTTCTTAAAACGATACGCGATACTGCAATACTCCGCTACCGATACTTTTTTCTTAAAGCGATAGTATCGCAGCGATACTGCGATACCAAAAATTTAGCTTTGCGATACTTTGCTACCTAAGAAAACACTGTATTAGCCAAAAAAGATCTATTTTACTTAAACTACAGTTTAGGCACATTAAAAACCTTTAAAACATAAAAAAACTTTAGGCAAACAAAAACTTTTGTTTAAGGTCGTCTTTTAAAGTATCGCGGGAAATTTAAGCGATACTTGAGTTGCGATACTTATACTCCGCTACTTTGCGATACTGTGATACTTTTTTGGCGGTGCAATAGTAACGCAGTATCGCAGTATCGCACTAAGTATCGCTCTCGCCCACCTCTGAAAACTAGGCCCTCATTCATATATCTTCCAACTCATCAGCAAAGAATAACATTAAAGCATCACTAAAAATCTGAAGTAAGCTATAATAATATAAGCGAAAGTGTGTCTGTCTGTGTGTGTGTGTGTGTGTGCGTGTGGTATAGGTTCCGCCCCCCGTGGCGCAAACACCTCATATGGCACATTTTTGGAATCAGGTTGACCAGGGGAAGGTCATAAGCCCAACTTATGAGATGATCCGATCACTTTTTTTTTTTTTTTTTTTTAGCAGCCTATTAGCGAGAATTGTGAAAACAAAAGTGGGTTGCGAGAATTGAGGAAGCCTTGATGTAGGGTGATGGGTAATGGGTGTGGGGTGATGGGTGAGTGAATGGGTGGGGGGTGACGGGTGATGGGTGAGGGAATAGGTGGGGGGTGATGGGTAATGGGTGAGTGAATGGGTGTGTGGTGATGGGTAATGGGTGAGTGAATGGGTGGGGGGTGATGGGTAATGGGTGAGTGAATGGGTGTGTGGTGATGGGTAATGGGTGAGTGAATGGGTGGGGGGTGATGGGTAATGGGTGAGTGAATGGTGTGTGGTGATGGGTAATGGGTAAGTGAATGGGTGGGGGGTGAGTGAATGGGTGGGGGTGATGGGTAATGGGTGAGTGAATGGGTGTGTGGTGATGGGTAATGGGTGAGTGAATGGGTGGGGGGTGATGGGTAATGGGTGAGTGAATGGGTGTGTGGTGATGGGTAATGGGTGAGTGAATGGGTGGGGGGTGATGGGTAATGGGTGAGTGAATGGGTGGGGGGTGATGGGTAATGGGTGAGTGAATGGGTGTGGGGTGATGGGTAATGGGTGAGTGAATGGGTGGGGGGTGATGGGTAATGGTGAGTGAATGGGTGGAGGGCGATGGGTAATGGGTGAGTGAATGGGTGGGGGTGATGGGTAATGGGTGGGGGGTGATGGGTAATGGGTGAGTGAATGGGTGTGTGGTGATGGGTAATGGGTGAGTGAATGGGTGGGGGGTGATGGGTAATGGGTGAGTGAATGGGTGGGGGGTGATGGGTAATGGGTGAGTGAATGGGTGTGTGGTGATGGGTAATGGGTGAGTGAATGGGTGTGTGGTGATGGGTAATGGGTGAGTGAATGGGTGGGGGGTGATGGGTAATGGGTGAGTGAATGGGTGGGGGGTGATGGGTAATGGGTGAGTGAATGGGTGGGGGGTGATGGGTAATGGGTGAGTGAATGGGTGGGGGGAATACATACATTTCTACATCCATGATTTCAGGAAAGTTAGAAGGGGCTATCTGGAGAGTCCATGTTTGGTGGGCCGAAGGCCCACCAAACACAGGTGGTGGGCCAAAGGCCCACCAATAGCCCTCCGCAGGAGCTAGCCAAAAAGTCCGCCCGGAGGGCGGCTTTGCGGCTAGTAAATCATAAATGCAAAAATTTATTAAGAAAACTGAACAATAACCTATGGTAATGCATGCAAGCATCTGTCTAAAATTCAAGAGCATCATATGCATGTGAGACATAGACATGGAATAAATGTCAGAGCTTTGAGATTCAAGCAGAGAACATTAGTTACTTTAAATGACTGTGGTGTGAACAGAATGATAGCGCAAGTAATGAAAGTTTATATGGAATATTTGGTATGGCTAGCAAGGGAGGTAGAACGTGGAGTTATGAAGAAAAAAATGAGTATGTGTATGCAAGTATTCTTTTGCATCCTTGCATTCACACTCATCTTCAAGGCAAGGATGAATGGCGTCTTTGAGATAAGGATGCATTACGGTTAACGTAAGAAGAAAGTCTAAAATTTTAATAACTGCATGAAAAATAGCTGGTAAGCAGAAAAGCCTTCTTTAATAATGAACACAACATAAGAGACATTATGGCACTATACCGTGGTAATCAAGCAGTAACAAAGTACAAGAGACCTTTGGCTATCCCAGTCTACTCTTCCCCTTGTTTCCCACGACTGTCCACATTCAGGGTTGTTGATTTTTTTTTTTTTTTTTTTTTATTAAAAAAATTGGATTTATTTGATTTAAATTGGCTTTATTTGATTTAAATAATTTTTTTTTTTTTTATTAATTTGATTTTCTACATGAAATCTAACTACTACAGGATATTATTTAGCATATTTATAACTATAAAGCGAAAGAATAAGTGAATAAAAATTGCATATACAGGAGAACCTCATTTAACCGGCATTTAAAACAACGGCAGCCTCAAAACAACGGCACTAATCGACCCAGGCTTTTTTTTTTTTTTTTTTTTTTTTTTTCCCCACTGATAAACTCTGGAACTCTCTTCCTGTTTCTGTTTTTCCACTTTCCTATGACTTACATCTTTTCAAAAGAACAGTAACAAGACACCTCCCGAACTAAATTGGCTCACCCCACTTTTTTATTTTATTCTCTGACTGTCTTCTTTATAGGGACTGGCAACTAAGCGGCCTTTGTGTTACCCATTTTTGTTGTGCCCTTGGCCAGTTCCTTGTGATGGGAGGAAGAAAAAAAAAAAAAAAAAAAAGAAAAAAAAAAAAAAAAAAAAAAAAAAAAAAGGGATTTTGGGGGATTCCATAAGAGTAACTCTCAAAACAACGGCAAAATGAGTTATCCGGCATGCGCTCCCCCCCGTGGGTGCCGGATAAACGAGGTTCTCCTTAACATGAAATATACTAGATGAATTTACATATTTTATATTTATGTGATGGACGTTTTCACGACGTTTGCCAGGCCGGTCTAGACCGGTCTAGGCTGGCCCAGGCTGCACTGATGCTCGCGAAAACACATCCAGACTGGCTCTGTCCCATTCGTGGTTCCTATTGGCTGGGGGATTGAGTGGGCGGTCTTTACCGTCCTGCAACCCCCCCAGGTCTTTACCGTCCTGCAACCCCCCCAGGTCTTTACCGTCCTGCAACCCCCCCAGGTCTTTACCATCCTGCAACCCCCCCAGGTCTTTACCGTCCTGCAACCCCCCAGGTCTTTACCGTCCTGCAACAATATTTACCCCCCCCTCCCAAGACACGCCAAATGATTATTAATTTAACCTCCGGTAATAACCTCCTAGCTGGCATATGAAAGGTCATCATTCTGTCTGTGATGAGAGTCAGCTACACAAAATATTGCCTGATTTTGCTATATCATACTGTTCGGCTTAATTTTGTTATTTATTTACTTATATATTTCGTTTTCTGATAAATGAATTAGTACCATGTATAAATTAGCGTTCACTAAATAAATAACATCATCAATCGGGAAAATTACCAGATTGATGATTTTATTTATTTAGTTAACGCTAATTTATGCATGGTTCTAATTAATTTATCAGATAACGAAATATAGCAATGGAAAGCTAATAAAATTGCGCTTCTATTGATACCCTTCATGATAAAAGTTGACTCGCAAAGTTTTAAATGGCGAAGAGTTGAAGTGAATATTAAGTTCATGCATATTTCTTCAGAGTCTCGTAATGGCATTTCTTTACCGTGTTTTACTGTTTTTTATTTGATAATATTATAGAACAAACATTTACGAAGATTACAGTATATCATATATACTGATAAACCAGTCTATATGATCCGTATATATATGTATGAATCCGAGAGGCCCTCTGATTACAGGCCCTTGTGCGACAGGCCGATATTCCGTGTGCAGTCCAGGTATACAGTGGTCTATGGATAAGGTTATGATTTAAATCAGTGATTTAAAAAAAAAAAAAATTTGATTTAAATCATGATTTAAATCAGTGATTAAAATCAAACAACCCTGGGACATAGTGCTGAGTATGTGAGAGAAAGGGGCGAGAGAAGAACGAGGGGGTTAGAGCGTGCAAGGACAGGAATAAATGGAGACTCATATGTCGCGGCCATCACCATAATTTTCACTTGGGCGGTACGAGATTAATAAACTAAACTAATTACGACTCTTCTTTTGTAACTAAACAAACATGCGACCATTCTTTACTTTTCCAATTTATTTTTGAAAATTTAACCATACATATCTCCACTTATTTAGTGAATTTCCAGGAGGGCATCAGAGATAGATAGATAGACCGCCAATGCAGATAGTGTGCCAGTACCATTATAGAAGGGTCCATGAACCAGCAGGTGTAATGCCGGGAAATTCCAAGATAAATTATGGAAATTCCCATCATACGATTCCCGAGTTATGTATATGAAAGAAAAGAGAGTTTCAATAACCATATGTTTAATCTAGAACTAATTGTCGCCTAAATCCAGTATATGGGGGAACAGGTTATTTATTATAATAAGGCCATTCAAATTATTTCTTTTCTCGCATTATTTATCTTTCATTCGTATGTCTTTCTCTCTCTCTTCCATTCCTATCTCCCCCCCCCCCCATACACCCGGGTCACGAGTCATAATGTGTGAGACATTTATTTCGCGATCGCCAATAACTTGTAGAGTCAAAACTTCTTATCCTCCCCTTATCCTCCTGACAGATCGAAGAACACTCTTAGATTCTTAGTGTCCTTAAAAACAGACAAAATAGAGTCGGGTTACGCATATAAATGTATAGGTTAGTCGAGTCATTCGCTGAATTAAAAGTCGACCAAATTCCTTTTGCGACTCCCAATATCTCGTCACTCTTAAAAGCATGTTCGTAGGCTTGACCTATGTGAAGAAAAACCCTCCCCGAATATTAGAATCATGAATTAAATTTTTCTATATCAAATTAAAAGAACTGAGTCATAGGCAGTCATTTCATACGTATACTTACTTCTTTAGCTAATAAGAGTCATTCGAAGACTTATATTCCCTTCAGGGGAAGCCTCTCATAAGTATCCGAACATTTCCCTTTATCCCGCTAATCCTCCCAATTTTGCCTCTGTTTTACCACGTGGGAATCAGTCACTCTTCTACTCCCTTCAAGGTAAGACATACAGTAACTCACCTCCATCTTCCCCCTTGTTATAGTATATCTATCTATATATATATACCGTTGTTTAATGTTCATTAACGCATAGGTAGCATGTCATGCCCTTACAAGGGTTATTATAAGAGTCACTCCTCTACTCCCTTCAAGGTTTCGGCGAGTGTCTCAGTCTGGAGAGAAACCAAGTCACATGGTGTTGTGAACGCAAACAATTTCATTACTCTTACATTTTCCCTCCCCTATATCTTCCATGTATATCTATGGTGTTCAGCTTGTGTGTGTACGTGAGTATGTAGTTCTCAGAAGTTTTGCTTTAGAGTTTCATGTTTAAACACTTTCCTTAGTTCAAATAGGACATACATGTACTTAAGATTAAACCAGGAAATAACTTTCGTGGTAATTAAACATTGGCTTTAAAACTATAGATCTTTTTCCTTGTTCAAAACCCAGTATATTCCCTGTTTTGAAAATTTCCTCACGTTCAAAAGAATGTCAGACTTATTCGGTATAGTTAAAAAATCCCACGAACAACCAAAATCCTCATATAGTTAAACGTGTTTCACGTGTAAACCATAGGACTACCCGTTTGACTGGTTGCAGCAATCTACCCTACAAAAAACTAAGTCATCCCAATTCATTGTGCGAGACCATTTTTTTATGATATTAGTCTTCTTTAATATCATTCAACAACAAAGGTTCAGCCACGAAACCCTGGCATCCACAGGCACCAATACTTTATATAATAATTTTGTTTAAATTTTGACATTTCAAGTGTCAGTGCAAGACTGAAGTTGGCGGTGTCTTGCATCCTTGACAAATTTCGTTTAATTCCCTTCGGCGCTTCCTATGGGAATTATGAAAAACAAAGGTGTCTGACAACTCACTCACGGCTTGACTTCTGCTTTGCAGTGTCAACTCATTAGTCATTAATGGCAGTGAGCCAGGACATATTGCTTCCTATGTCACTCTCCGGTCGATTTCCAAAACGTCACCAAAACATTTCGGGAAGTGTTTCGCTCAGTTGGATATGGGGCCTAGCCACAGTTGACTCAGACCAGATCAACCTGTACCTGCACAGCTTATTAAGATCGGTTTTAGTTACAAAAAAAAATTGTAATGGATGGGTACTCACGAAGGTTTGAGCGGTGGCTTATGGTACAGTGTACTGACAAGTACACTGATACAAGTCCGCTAGTCCAGATCACAGGAGAAGGAGGAGCAGGAGGAGGAGAAACAAGAGGAGGACAAGCAAGAGAAGGAGGAGCAGGAGAAGGAGGAGCAGGAGAAGGACGAGCAGGAGGAGCAGGAGCAGAAGGACGAGCAGGAGAAGGACGAGCAGGAGGAGCAAGAGCAGAAGGATGAGCAGGAGAAGGACGAACAGATGAAGGACGAGCAGGAGAAGGAGGAGCAGGAGGAGGACGAGCAGGAGAAGGACGAGCAGGAGAAGGACAAGCAGGAGCAGAAGGACGAGCAAGAGAAGGACGAGCAGGAGAAGGAGGAGCAGGAGGAGCAGGAGGAGGAGGAGCAGGAGAAGGACGAGCAGAAGGAGTAGGAGCAGAAGGAAGAGCAGGAGGAGGAGGAGGAGGAGGAGCAGGAGAAGGACGAGCAGGAGGAGTAGGAACAGAAGGAGGAGGAGGAGGAGGAGGAGGAGGAGGAGGAGGAGGAGGAGGTGGTGATAGAAGTGAAGAAAGTGCGGGAAACAGGAAGAGGTAGGAGTTAGGAGGAAAAGCAGGAGAAGAAGAAGAAGAAGAAGAAGAAGAAGAAGAAGAAGAAGAAGAAGAAGAAGAAGGTGGTGGTGGTGGTGCGGGAAAGAAGGAAAGGAAGAAGTAGGAGTTAGCAGCAGCTTGGAGTTATGAAGAATAGAACTTTGTAGGTTCTATTCTTCATAACTCCAAGCTGCTGCTAACTCCTACCTCTTCCTCTCACTGCTGCCCTTATTAGGCTTTGTTCAATCACGTGTTTTTTAAGACATCCTTAATATTGCCACCCTCCCTGTTTTGCGTGCACCTTCATCTGTATATCAGACTCAGGGTGATGAAGCAGAAGAGAATAACAATGAAACTAAAGACCTTCACGCCGCCATCAATGTCAGGACCCAGCGCCACCAAGACCCCCAAGGCGGGCACCAAGGATGCTGCCCCCCCCTCCGCCGTGCCCGAGCTGCTGCTGCGGCCACGCGGCGCTGTGATAACCTTCCACAGCGACGTGGTGGACCCGCCCGCCACCCTCCTTATGGGCTCCGACAAGCATGAGAACGACCACCTCCTGGCGCAGGTGACGGAGCGTCTCGTGTTCTTTCATGTGGACGACCTGCCCTCGGCCCACGTGTACCTCCAGCTGGAGCCCGGCCAGGCCCTGCGCGACGTGCCCCGCGTCCTTCTGAACGACGCGGCACAGCTGTGCAAGGCCAATAGTGCCAAGGGCAACAAGCTGGGCAACGTGGTGGTGGTGTACACGCTGGGATCGAACCTGAGCAAGACCCGCCACATGAAGGCCGGCGAGGTGGGCTTCGTCTGCGACAAGGAGGTGCGCAAGATCCTCGTCAACCGGAGGGACGACAGGGTCATGGACCGCCTCAATAACACCAAGAGGAAGGTCCTCTCACACAAGTCGGAGCAGGAGAAGCAGCAGCAGGCCAAGGAGAGGCAGCAGCAGAAGACCGAGGCTAAGTTGAAGAAAAGAAAGCAGAAACGGGAGCAGCAAGTATAGGAGCAGCAGGACGAGGCTGCTGCCCCCGAAGAGTCCCTTGACCCCGCGTGGGACATCGAGGTGCAGCAGCGTCCCGCCACCACTGTCACCGCTGGCAAGCCGCGACGCAGGCGGCGGGAGCGGCGCGAGGATAGTTCAGATGAAGAGTGTGATGAAGAGAAGGAAAACAAGAAGACAGCCCTGCCGGAGACAGAGACGACGCGCGGCTTCCCAGTGAGTGCAGAGAAGAGAAGCGTGCTGCAGGGCTGCCGCGCCATGCTGGAGCGACGCTTTGACGTGCGCGTGCAGCTCCCACGCAAGGGTGAGGCCGAGGGCCGCGGCACCGTCACGGGGGCTCCCGAGGACGTGGCTTACGCCATTGCTGAGCTCAAGAAACTGCTGTTTCCTGAGAAGCAGAAGGCAGCGGCCGCGCCTCAGGACAACAAGGGCGGCAAGGGCAGAGAGGCCAAGGGAGCCAGCACCAAGGGCTCCTCCAAACAGAAAAGAAAGGAGTGAAGACCCAGGCCTGCGACGCCGCGCTGTGAGGAGTGAGGAGATTCTAACCTCCGCCGATTTACACCGCTAAGTGGCAAAAATAAAAATAAAATATAATAAAAAAAAAAATAAAAAAAATAAAAAAATCTGAAAAAACAAAACAAAAATAATATATAATAAAAAAAAAAATGAGAAACGGAATGCAAGTGCATGGCAGTGAAGAGGGAGCCTCGCATCATTACTACTACAGTACAATATTGTTTAAAGTCTCATAAGTTGTGTTTATATTCTTTACTGTGTTTGCATGGCGGGCCTCGTGATGCGTGTGTGACCCAGCGCGTCACGGCGATGGCTGTGTTCTGCATCACTACCTGGTGTTCTAAATGTATATATGTATATCATGTATATTATATATGTGTGTACTGTGCCAGCCAGAATGTGAGGCAAGCAACTTTGAAGTGTTCATTATTATATATGTCAGTATCTTTTTCGTCACCATAATATAAATAAACCCAACAAATCAATTATTCTTTCCCTTCCTGCCTCACTCCCTCAACACACACTCCCACAGCGTCACTTCTCTGCCAGTGTTCCTTCCTCCTCACCTTTATCCATTATCACTTGTTTCCTTATTCTCACCACAACGTTACCACACTAGTCCTATTTCTTCTTCCTCACCTTCTATATTTCTCCTTTACTTTATTTGTTTTTTCCTTCTACTTCAATTCCGTTCTCATGATAATAATAATAATAATAATAATAATAATAATAATAATAATAATAATAATAATAATAATAATAATAATAACGATAAAAACCATGATGAGAAGAACAACTACAATTACTTCCCCTAAAAGTAATCACAACGCAAGAGTGTTATGTAATTAAAGTGTGTTATTGTTATTTCGAACTCTAAACCTTGTTATGATTCAAGAGAAATGAGGAAAGAGAAGAAGTATGATAGGGAAACTAGGAACACCACCACCAACAACAACAAATGGTATTATTCCTGTTTGACACCGAATTAATTCATTTTGATGGATGAAACTATATTTTTCTGGTGAGTTTTGATCAGGTTTGTTGATTTCTTTTTTTCTTTTTTTTTAAATGAAAAAAATCCGTTTATTTGATTTAAATATTTGTTTTCTTTTTATTAATTTGATGTTCTACATGAAATCTTACTACTACAGGATATTATTTAGCATATTTATAACTAAAAAGAGAAAGTATAAGTAAACAAAAAATGCATGTAACATGAAATACAGATGAATTTATATATTTTCTATTTCTGTGATGTGAACGTTTTCACATCAATAGGCCTATGTCTATAAGCACGTTTTCAAGACGTTTGCCGGTCTAGACCGGTCTAGGCTGGCCCAGGCTGCACTGATGCTCGCGAAAACACATCCAGACTAACCCTGTCCCATTCATGGTTCCTATTGGCTGGGGGATCGAGTGGGCGGTCTTTACCGTCCTGCAAGCCTTACCCTCCCCCCCCCCCCCCCAAGACACACCAAATATTATTAATTTGACCTCCAGTAATAACCTCCTAGCTGCCATTATGAAAGAAAGGTCATCATTCTGTCTGTGATGAGAGTCAGCTACACAAAATATTGCCTGATTTTGCTATATCATACTGTTCGGCTTAATTTTCAGTCATCCTTGCTACTTGACTTCCCAATGGGAAGTCAATTGGATTCAATGGGATTTTTGTTGTAGTAATAATTACTTCGGCAGTTAAACATGAGAATTATATTTTTTGTTTGATAATGAATCATAATGCATATTAAACTTTGGTTAATATCACCTTGGCTTTTTATAAACAAAAGTAACATGCACATTCAAATTTTGGTTATAGTAGTGTGGCTTTTTGTACAGTACAACAAAAATATATATATATTTGAGAAAAAAATATTTCTGCTGTGAAAACAGCCACATGGCAATTTGCTATCTAAAAGTGCCACAGTGGATTCCCCCGCACCACTCATTTAGTCTCATTATGATATAATTATACTACAATGATAAAATTGGTGTTCATAAAGCCCATTTGCTTAATTTTCCTTCTTTCCCCTCTCGTTTTCAATTAATGATCAGGTTATGATTTAGATCAGTGATTTAAAAAAAAAAAATCATTTGATTTAAATCATGATTTAAATCAGTGATTAAAATCAGTGACTAAAATCAACTTGATTTAAATCAAACAACCCTGTCCACATCTAAAACAGAAGCAATGTTCCCTTCACCAAGGCTTGTGTCCCTCACCTCCCTGTTGTAGAAGCACTGCCCGCAGAGGTCTTAGCAGGCTGGGTGCTTGGTGTGGCTGTGCTGGATGGCAGGCCAGCAGGAGGCACAGGGTAAGGCTGAGTGCTGGAGGATGCTGATGAAAGGCTGACAGGCATAGAAGCTGATTTTGGTACACCTGAAAAGAAGAAAAAAGATACTAGAAAAGTCACATGACACAAATTTGACAAATGATGAATCTGCTCACGTATCATAAAATTCATTTGACAAATGTTTATATAGCAACCACAGGAAACATATTTGAGGTATACTCTGAACGATAAAATCTATGCCTAATATGAATCATAAAAGAATAAGTTGCAAACTGTGAAAAACATGCTCAAGTACAAATGAGTTCACTTTCTCCAAATACATAATATCCTGTTGCTTCACTTGCTGCTTTTGTAAGACATGACTCACCATTGATATTGGGACTGACACTGCCTGCTGGCGCCACGCCTGGGCTCTGTAGCTGAGAGAAGGGCACTGTGTTGGTAGGAGCAGCAGCTTGACCTACAGGACCAAGGGATTCTGCCACTCCCCTACGACGGTCAGTCAACTGGCTCAAAAATCTGGGGAGGATTTTTTTAGTATATTGAACATTCCATTTGTATAACAAGATATTAGAATAAGTTATTGACATCTACCATTTATATCATCCAAATTAATGTAAAACAAACTTACTTACATTATATGCATTCAAATAGATGCATTAAACTTATACATAGTCTGTCACATTATAAAGAAATGTTACCAAATGAAACACACATTTATCAAAATTAAAATAACCCTTGCCACCCATCCTTGTACTTTGCCGTAGCTCCCTTATGCTACAGACACTCCTTGAGATGTCTGAAAACGTTGACAGTAAAGTGAATTCTCCCACACCTGACAAAAGTAACCTTCCAGCTACAGGGAGTCAGAGGTATCAAAGCCACATAAACACTGCTTACTTATTGCCCATAAGTTCTCTATGGGTTAATATAAAGGGACAGCACAGGCCAATCACTGAAATACCTCACTGCATAATCATATGACCAACGAGTGATGCACTTGGAGGTGTGACCTCGGACTCTTTCCTGCCTCGGCAAATCAAACAGAGTTTTCTCAAAGCATTCAAGGAAATGGCCATTCATCACTGCCAAGGAAAGCTGTTTGTTCTCCCAAAGGAAAAAAACTTAAATCATGGTATGAAAAACATTCCCAAACTCTGAGAGATGCAGGCTGTCATCCAGCATACACCAAATCCACTCATACCTGGGACAGAAAATTGTAGATTTGTCTGGTCATAACAATGTGTTAGTGTAATTAACACATGTTGTGTAGATTTATCATAAAGGATGTTATAAGCAAATGTTAAACCCTAATTGGTAACTGAGTGGTAATGGCGGGAGAGACAGAGAGTTTTCCCGCGGCTTCTGTGTGTGAACGAGGGAGTGTACTGGGGACCACGGCCTGGAACAGATGTTCGTGACACACAATGTGAATAATACCAACCAAACAATACCAGTGTCTCAATCCACCTTATTGCAACTGCATATAGGGAGGGCCAAGTGGCCCCCGGTATAACAAGTCCATCAAAGTAACATATTTCTAGCACAGCTTCACTCTATTATTAATATTTTTCTTGCTGAGTAATGGTTGTCTCTTACAATAAAAACACCACTTCAATATCATCCTACAGTAAAATTGCACTATGCCACAACAAACAGACACACAAACATATGTATACTTACATGTCATAGTCTGCATCGTCGCTCTCCTGGTACAAGTCAAGCTCTTGCACTGTGGCTTCAATTTCAGCCGTGTTGGTCTCCAGTTGCCGCAGGAGGGTGAGTCGCTGCAGCTGGAGGAAAGGCAGATTGAAGAACTTGTGGAGCAGCTTCAGGCCATAGCCATTGCGCATTGAGGACTCAGTGTAGCGGATGTCTGCAGCTCCTTCAGGCCTGGGGAAGACCCAATCTGATGTACAATACTATACTATGCTATACACAGGTAGATAATACTGGGTCATGAGACAGGAATCTGAAATGTATTTGAGTCTTTGCCTCTCGGTAAGGTTGTGTGAGAAATGAGAGCATGAATTTGTAATGTTGGAATGAAATTCCATAAAATGCTATATAAAAGATGAATACAAAATACTTTGCAAATGACACTTGGCTAAATTTTAAAATTTGCAAAAATGTGTACAGAAATTTGATACTGTTTGTCAGAGGCAAAAGTTGCAGCCATAGCTGAAAAATATAAGGTGATAGTTTTCAAAAGGGAAAACCATAAAGTAATGGAACTTGAATACTATTGTAGAGATAGTGGAATAAAGTTCAATGGCCAAGTTATGGAATTGCTAAATGAATTCAAATACATTTATTCAAGCATGCACAAGCCTGGAAACATGGAGGGAGGTACTTGAGATTGCTTTATAAGCAAGCAAAGTACATGGTAGGAATTCTGAAGTACATGAAAAGTAGGACAATAACTGTGAGGGTATGTAAATAACTATGTATATAGATATATTTGAGTTAAAATTGGGAACCATATATAAAACACACACAGTCCCTTTACACAACATACTTTAAACATATATCTTAAAACATAAAAAAAAACATTTTAAACATACACATTTGGGTAAAATTTGGGAACAAGAACTAAAACACACAGTCTCTTTACACAACATACTTTTAACACCAAAATCAGCTTCATCAAACTTAGGTTCTAATTATACCCTTAAGCTCCAAAATCCCTCACCTTTCCAGACTCTCCACAAAGAACCGCACATCGTCCTCTGAGACAACTCTGTGGTGGCCCATGTCACGGTGATTGGCCAGCAGCAACACTGGGATGTGGAGCGGCACATTCATGATCTCTCTCTTCACATAGTCATAGGTCCTGCAAGGAATGATGCGGTACAACAAGGTCATTCCAAGAGAGCAAGCCTTCAGATGAATACAAGAAAAGGGAAACTATATGCATTGTAATTGATTTTGCATTCTGCTTGCCTCAGGTGCCACCCCATGCCTGAAAGAGAACCATTAAACAATAAAAATAAAAATATATACATATACTCTACACATATTAAACAGAATTTGTACTGCATACTATTAGAAAAATAAGACATTTTGTTCAAAGTGTAGTTTCATTTAAGGAGACCCTCACACTGTATTAAACAAGTACATAATATTGCATGGGTACAAATGTGATATAATTCACAGTAATGTACCAGTTTTTGGTCATGTCCAACATTAGGATGACACCATTGGTGCCTTTGTAGACGTCCAGGAACTCTGCATCCAGAGCCGGCTCCTCAAACTCCAAGCTGCTGTTATCCAGCTTGAGGCCTTCAATCTGAGGAGGGACAGAAGTGACAGGAATTTTACCTTCTGTCACTTTGTGTGTGCCTCTCCCATCATGAATAGTGCAGTCAGGCAAGTAGATAAATCATATTCAATCACCAAGCAATCAAAAATATGAATAGCAGTGAATTCCATCTTGATTCAAAACATATATATAGACAAGACAGAAGGTTGATATGTACTTTTTTCTTTTTCTTCCCCTTGTCAACAACATCCCAGACCTCCACCTTGACTACGTCATCTGTGGCCTTGTAGTTCCACTGTATGCTGGCCACCTGGGGATAGACATAACAAATGCTGTGAAAAGAAATGGAAATGTGTTCTTTGTAAAGTACAAAAGAAAATACAGTTTATCGCATTCCCAATATAACTGCACAACATACTGTAACAATCTTAAAATTTATTCCATAAATATGTAGATAGATCAACAAATCTCTAACAGACTATCAGTAATGGCTAACTGCAAGCTAATAACAATGGCTGGCACCTGGCAGTTATCTAGGAAAGCTATGTCATCACAAATCTAACCGCTAAGAGGAGTAAGGATAATACTAAAAAAAATCATGTTTTGCACAACCTAAAGTTAAATTGTCTTACATGTATCTGTTGAAGACGAACAAAATGCTTAACATTCTGTCCAAAACATTCCATAAGCAAAACAGATTATTACATTACATGGTATTCTAAATAACAAGTTACATTGATGCATTTGATAAAATCTTCTACTAGATCAGATATATCTTACTGAGGACCTCACTTCCCTGCTCTATAGAAGATAATATAAACACCTCAGAGCAGTGCTTCCAAACCTGAATCTCCTCTGTTGGGATATACTCCTCGTGGAAGGGCTGACCCTGGAGGCGTCGGAACAGACAGGACTTCCCCACATTGCGGTCACCCCTGATCACTATCTTCACTGTAGGTGTACAGAGTGCAAGGATATTCACACCATAAGCAGTAAGGTAACATAGAGCAATGCATATAAACGAATACGTATATAGGTACTAATTTTTCTCGGAGGCTGATTATTTTGTAATATCATATAAATGTACATAGTACAACTAAGCCAAATATATGCATCATTAACATGGTTCCATTCTCAAAAGTTTATGTAATAACAATACATATTACAGCAGATGTTTTAGTACTAGTATTTATAAATAAGATGTCAGATGGACTTTATTGTTTAAAATGACAAAAAAAGGGAAGGGTGGAAGAAACAAGTCATAACAGTACCCAGAAAAAATTAAATATATATATACATAAACAAATTTACATCCAGTAGATAATTACATTTTCAGCTAAGAATTCCAAGGCATGATTACACTCTTAACTATAAATTCTGAGACTCAAAATGATGGTGAATATCGGCACTTTGTAGGATAACAATAATCCTAACTTTATCAGCAAAATACTGGAAATAATACATTCCCAGATCAATTCAAGAACATTGAACAATTGCATTACCTGCTGGCTACACACTATGCACTGTTGGCCGCCCACAGCTACATAGGAACCCATACTCACTGTTGTACTGGACCCCCCGTGCAAAGCGCCGCTGTAGAGATGCAGCCATGGCTTGCATCCCTGGTGGGGATGTCGCGTTGACTGACCCCTCCACGCCCCTCCCAGTCAATTTGCGTAGGGCAGAAAACATCTTGACCCCTTGGCACCTCACAGCTCAGCTTTAAGGTAATGCTATTTGTTTGGATCCTCCTTGGCTCATCATATACTCATTCCTTCTGCAATCAAGCCATACCATTCAGAAAATTAGTTTCTCTACCTCTAACTAGAAGAGCTCTACGAGACACACCAGATAACAAATTTTTCTTAAACCATTAGTTGTAGTTTATTCCATCGCAACACTATTTATCTATCCTTCTACCTAATTCATCAATGCTAATATATGAATATATCCTACAGACCATTATGCTAAAATTCTAGTAATTTCTTGTTAATTAAAGAGCTACATGAATGGGGGTCCTTAGTTTTGGCAAAATAAACACCTGCTAACCTGTTGACCTGTTATGTTTTCAGCCTAGAATAGAAGTAACCAAGTTGAAGAACTGCCTGAAACATAACTCAGCTACCTGCCCATCACCCACAAAATGACGGACGGACAGAGAAGTGAGCCTGGGGAGCAGTGGCTTCACCAGAGTTTGAAGTTTGGGGGGGTTTTAGCCCTCAATCCCTGTCTGGTAAATTTAATATAATGAGTTCGTAATTTTGCTGATTTATCTCTCTCCTTTTTTTTTGGGGGGGAGGGGGGGCAATGCTGCACGTGGCCTCGGTGCTCATCTCCATTACATTAGCCTTTGAGCCTGTGGTGGGTGAGAGCCCGCTACCCTGTGACACAGGGCTAGTGCAGGGGCGTATGTAGGGAAAATACTGCCCAGGGCAAGCACTGGAATTGTGCCCCTGGTGGTGGGGGTGCATGGGGGGAGACTCTGCAGCTGGGGGTCCCAGAAAATGTTCGAAATATCAGCAATTCTACGGTAGGAGCATTTTGAAGCCATATTCAAAGCTATATTTAGGTAATTAATTTGATTTGGAGAGGAAGATTTGGCGCCCCCCTTCAAGTGGCGTCCACGGCACGTGCCCTGCCTGCCATACCCTAGATACGCCACAGGGCTAGTGTGACATCCGGGTTTCCACAGTTACCTTCCCCAGGTAACCATTCATCGACCAACTCCGAAAGGAATGATGAACAGCTAGGTGGGCTGGCCGTCGACTGTCCTGACCCAGATTCGAACCAGGGCCCGCAGGTTCGTAGGTAGGCGCGCTAGCCACTACACCACGGAGGCGCTAATGATTAATCTCGCCTTTGTATAATCACGAGCAAGTGAGCGAACGAGTTTCCTCCTGGTGTAGTGGTGATTCATATTTCTCCCAATAACACAAAAAATAAATGATGATAGCTGGCTGATGGTAGACCATTGTGATTTCAGCTTTCTAAAATGCCTGGTAATTCATTATGAGCGAACGAGCGAGTTTCCTCCTGGTGTAGTGGTTAAAAACTACATACAAGCATAACCAATATACGGTTCAATCTCATTTAACGTCGCCCCTCATCGTCTTGTTTTTGCGTCACCAGAAAAAGAAAAAAATATAAAGTACAGTAAACCCTCTCTAATTCGAACTAATTGGGAGGAGACCTGGGTCGAATTAGCCGAAAGTCCGAATTATCCAATGTTTACCTCTAACCCGGTGCCCCTACACACAATAAGAACTCACTAAAACATGCCAAAACAGCACAGATTGTAGTACTACTTGTACTTACCAAAACATGACTGATACTGGTCTTGAAATGCAGTACTACTGTACACTGAGCACTCAGGCATCACTGATAGTAATAATCCACAAAATAATCCACTTTAAGGCTAGAGAGACAACAAAAGAACACGTGATTGTATGAGCAAGCACTATGCGGGGAGATGTTGCCAGGAGGAAAGCGTGTGAAAGACTGAGGCAGCCACGGCCCGCATGGGAGAGGTCGGACTCGCACTAGTAAGGCCCGGACAATTCAAACTTCAGTTCGGGTTATGGAAAGTTGTTGAAAATTTTGAACTAGGTCTGAAACAGGTCGAATTATTCGAAGTTCTAATTATACGGGTTCAAATTAGCGAAGGTTTACATATAAATCTAAGCCGTTTAACAGGCAAATAGGTCTGGGGTTTATTTAGTCACCCAACATAAGATAGAGAAAACGATGTAGAAACCTATGGTACTTATAGAAAACTGATGCATACAAGGGTTATCATTAATATAGTACTTTATTGTCTATGAACAGTACCAGTTTATACTAACTATCAAACCTATTTTTGAAGGGTTTCACTTAGTCGTTTCAGTTAACGGCGCGGTTTTCAGGAAAGTAACCCCAAACTTAGGAAAGGTTCTATTGTAGAGCATTTTTTTAGTGCATTACAAGCGAGCAAGCATTGATCACGAACATGAAAATCAAATGGGGTATGGTTATCTAAAGCAGAAAAAAACTATTGGCAACCTCGAATAGTCTTGAGTTGAAGGAATTAAGTTAAATGAAGAGTCATAATTGAACGCTGCATTTAGAAATCATCATACATTAGTAGTTAGAAACCAATACTGTTGTTTCCAAATCAACGTTGCCACTCACTAATTAAATTTAGTTATCAAATTCTTCTTATGAGTGAGAATGAGATGTCTAAATTCTTATGTTTTGTTGCAATTATCTTTTGAATAGCCGTCAAAAACAGTACCACTAAAGAAATATCACATGCGCTCTTAAGTAATTTTGCCGAACAACATACACGTCATTAAAATTGACAGACGGCCTTGATCTTAGCAATATTGTAGTCTGGAAAACGTTAAATCTGTTAAACATGGGTGTCTTTAACAGGTCATTTCACCCTTTAGATATTGATATAACTCAAACGTAAAATTATATTCTGACTCTATAAAGAATGAGTACGCGTTTTCATTAGATATAACATAGGGTCACGACGGAATTTTTTAAAAACATTTATCAGCATTTTAACAGTTTTGCTCGAAAACTCCTTCAGGAAATTCAAAATGAACATAGTTCCTTTACATTTTTCATATAATGAACCATTTGAAATAAAATGTATTGACTATCTATCTGATAAAAAAAAAATTATACGCGTTAATCTTGCATAAAAGAAAGTTAATAGCTTCTAAAAAGTGTGACGGCCGGGCTGAGCCGTTCATTCTAACTTATTTTCCAAACGTTCACATAAATACTTCGCTCGCTCGTAATGAGCTACCCGGCGTTTTTTTACCCGACCATTAGTTTTTTTTTACAAGCTAAGAACTTTTGATTTCTAGAAGATAGCAGTGTTTTTTTCTCTCATGAGATAGATACATTCAATACATTTTGTTTTTAATAGTTCATTTCATGAAAAATCTTTAAAAAACAAAATGTAATTTTGAATTTGGCAAAGAGGTTTCGAACATTATCGTAAATCGTTAAGATGCCAAATTTCAAAATAAAAAAATATAAAAATTTCATCGTAACCCTTTGTTTTTTTTCTACAAAAAAAATGCATACTCAGTCTTAACCCTAGAACACAATCATGGAGTCAACCTACGGGAACACAATAATTGTAAGGTCATATGTGGCAATAACTTTGTAAATTAGAAAAAAATATTTGTAACTTACATATTTTATTGGTAGTATTTTTAACTAATAGTACAAGTCTTTTTGGAGATTTTAATGTTTCCTAAGCCTAAAACTAAAAGTTAAGGACACATAAAAAAAATACCGGAAAAACAAGCGAAAAAACACAAACAAAAAAAGTTTCTGGAAACTGCTGCACAGTTCCGCCAGATTTCATCATAGGGAGCTCTGACTGGCCCCAAACCAGGTTGAGATGTCCCCCTAGATGCTCCAGCCCCCCCATGCGTTAAGGACCACGGGTTCGTATGGTCCAGGCTGTAAAAGAATGGGTATGTTTCAGCAAAAAAAAAAAAAAAAAAAAAAAAAAAAAAAAGTAATATTCTTTTAGGCAGATGAAAGTGGGAAGTAAAGCTTAAATATAAGCATAAATATGATAACATAAGATAACAGGAGAAATGGGAAGAGAAATCCAGGATTTACATATTGTATATACTTACATGTGGGAAGGGCGATGGGCAGCATGAGCAGGGACGTCCGACTCCTTCTGGGCGGCACTACACTTCTACACACTACACTTGAGGGGGGAGCCTCGGGTCGTGAGGGCGTTTGGGGGCACTGGAGGGACCCAGTTGGGGTTCAGTAGGGTCTGATTGGGGTGGAGGACTGGGGGAAATAATATTCAAACTTTTCCTTGAGGTTGATGATGTATGGGGCGAAAGGAAGATGCCAATACCGGCATCCTCTTCCTCCTCGTCGATCCGCTCCTCAGTTCCCACTCCACTTCCATCATCACCCACGCTGTCACTAGTTTCACTGCAGTGTAATTTGAACTGTCGTTCCTCATCTGTACCGGTGTCAGAGGAACTTGGCACACCAGGCAAATTTACATACAGTTCCCTCTCCAGAGAGATGTTCAAATTGTACTTTTGCCTTCTCTGAGACGCCATGTTTGATGCTCCCAACAATATTGGTTTGCCCTTTATAACGCTATTTTACTGAAGAAAAAAAAAAAAAAAAAAAGTAGTACGTACGGATATACTGCGTCATGCACCCCTATACAACAATCCTTGACCCTTATCCGGCAATTGTGGTAATAAATAAACCGTATTAATGCTAGCGGCTCAAAAACACCACTAAAAGACTCTGCCAGGCATAAACTGAGATACCATGGGTGGTGGAGACAATCAGTCCACTGAGATAAAAGAGGGGGGAGGGGAAAAACGAGCAAACCACATCTGGCTGCACGATTGTGTTCCCTAGAACACAATCGTGCAGCCATATAGGTTTGATTCGGTTAGATTTAGGTTATGCTAAGGTTTGGTTTAGGTTTAGTTAGGCTAGGTTTAGGATAGGCTTGGGTTAGGTTTTGTAGAGTTATTGCAATTATTTCGGTAGTGGGCTTTTAAAAGTCCTAGGATTCTTACCTACAGTACATCATCGTGTAGATTTCTTCATTTTAAGTATTTTGAACCTCATTTCCCATGGCGCAATTGAATAATAATGGCGTTACATGTACTACCGAAACTCTAATTATTTCAGCCAGAAACGGTTAAGTTACCGTGAATAACATTAAAATCACCAGGGTAATGTTTCTTTTCGATTTACAGAACTTAAGTGCCGTTCAAACTTGCATTTCTTCATCCATTATTTCAGAAAAGTTAAACGGGGCATTCTTCATCCATGATTTCAGGAAAGTTAAACGGGGCATTCTTCATCCATGATTTCAGGAAAGTTAAACGGGGCATTCTTCATCCATGATTTCAGGAAAGTTAAACGGGGCTATCTGGAGAGTCAGCGTTATTTTGTGTTTTCATCTGTGTCATATTATGGTTATAAATGAACAAATTACCAAACAATCAGCTGAGTGGCAACCTTGGTAATGGCTACACTAAGGTCGCCAGCTAGTGTTTTAACCCAACACTTTAAGCCGCCACTCGTGGGAAATCTTTCACTACTCGGGGCCACTTTCAGGGAAATTAGAGGTAAAGTAAAAGATGTTTAAAGATACTTTGATGTAGAAAAGTTCCTCTACCAATGCGAAAACAAATTCTATCCAAGTTTGAAAGGTCTGGCAAGTCTTATCATTCTTATGTCCTCCCGCCCGAACGGTGATGAGCTGCCGTCTGTCGTCGCGCGAAGAAAAAACGAGTAGCAAAATTTGAAAGTGTATACTTGCAGATACAGAGCATAAAACCACACTGAAACAGGGGGTCACCACGCGCGAGTCCCCATGCACGCTCCTTTCCCATACCAAGCAGCTCTCGACAAGAAACATCAACTTGACCCAACCACGAGCCTTGTGGGCGCCCCCTTGGCCTCCTCCACGCCGGATTGTCTCTTACAGACACAACTCAATGAGAAGGATCGGTTTCAGGGTAGCGTGCCACATGCCCATATAGCCAAAGTTGGTGCTGATGAACTGTGCAGTTAATAGGCCTCGATTCAGTCTCACGGTGCAATCGCTGATTTGACACGTAATCATCCCAGCGATACCCCATGATTCTGCGAAGACACTTATTACCAAAGGCATTGATTCGTCTCTTCAAGTCGCTATTTAGTGTCCATGTCTCACAACCATAGAGTAAGACAGGTATCACAAGCGACTTGAAGATCCGGATCTTTGTCCTCCGGCACAGGTACCGACAACGCCAAATACTCCCGCTGAGCGAGTCCATAACACCGTGGCCTATGCCAATCCGCCGTAAGACTTCTTGACGTGACAAGCCGTCATTATGGACTGCGCTACCAAGGTATGTAAAACTTTCCAAGATCTCAATGTCTTCGCCGCACGCATGAACAGACTGTACTGTTTCATCTAGTAAGCCTCCAAACACCTGGACTTTGGTCTTGAGCCAGGAGACCTCAAGTCCCAAAAGCTTTGCCTCCTCGTGCAGCGCCTCGAGAGCCATCACCAGGACCTCCAGCGACTCGGCAAAGATTACTGCATCATCGGCAAAAACAAGATCAGTGATCTTGGTGTTGCCGAGGGATTATATAGTCTTGATAATAATTACTGTGCATGCCTCTTCAGTGGCATATACAAATCTGTAGTGATCCTAAAATTCATAATATATGACGCCTGGCGACATTAGTGCAGTGGCGACTATAGTGTTATTGAAGGTAGGTTAAATCAGATTAGGTTAGGTTAGGTTAGAGGTGGGGTTTGGTTTAGTAACAGATGATATCAAGACAAAAAGAAAACTATCAATACTACGGCAGTACGAAGCTGAGCAAGGTTTGCGGGGCGGGCCAGGAGGGGTGGGGCGGGCACCCCCAACACCTGTAAGCAAAACAAAATATTCCGACAAAAATGAGTGCCATATTCATTCAAAACGGTACCTGGAACTGTCGCCGATAGGAATTCTCGCCGACATCGGCGGGTGTTCCAACATTTCAGATCGTTAAATGTTCCTATTTTTGGCGACAGTTCCAGTTATTGATATTACACCCAATATATACATTTAATCAACTTTTACCCGTGTTTCTCCATTCAGGGATCAAATACCAGCAATAGCCTGAACAGTTAGGTTAGGTTATGTTGGCCACTTTCTTAAGTTGACTAATGTCCAGGTTAGGTTAGTGATCGAGCGAGGGGGTTCTGGGGGGCACAGCCCCCAATTTAGGTTAGGTTACGTTACCAAGGTCATATTGCAGTTTTAGTGTTCTGGAACAAGCGAAAAATTTGGTACAATTCTAGAGTCCTTTCCTGCCCTTATTAGTGGGCTTTTTTCCTCCAGACCTTCACAGATCCCTTCAGATACCTCTAAAACGAAATTATAAATTGGGGGAGAGATTTATAAAAAATAAAAAAAAATAAAAAAAAATAAAAAAAGACTAACCTAACCTCAATATAACCTAACCTAACCTAACGTAACCTGGTAAAATTTTAGTTCTTTCTCGCCATTAGGTTTCGCTAGGAGGTTATTGGTAAGGTTAGGTTAGGTTATAGTGAGGTTAGGTTAGGTTATATTGAGGTTAAGTTAGTAATTTTTTTTTTTTTTTATCTCTCCCCCACTTTATAATTATGTTTTAGAGGTATCTGAAGGGATCTGTGAAGGTCTGGAGGAAAAAAGCCCACTAATACGGGCAGGAAAGGATTCTAGAATTTCACCAAAAATGTTGTGCCCAATAATGAAATAGTAGCTTTTATTCTTCCTTTTTATCTATTACCAGTGGAACTGTCACCAAACATTTCTACTTCGGCGAGTGTTCCACTGTCGGCGAGAGTTCGCGGTTGGCGTTTCGGCGAGTTCCTATCGGGACAGTTCCATAAACCTTCAACACATCAAAACTATTCAGGAAAACTAAGTTTCGGCCTCGGAATCGGTCAATCGGTGAAACTAGCGAAATTTTAGAGTTATTTAGGTTGTTTAAGCGAATATGTATTATGTAGTGCGTGATTGCCCGCCTGCCCCGGCTGGTTGGCGGTGTAGCGATCTCACCAGCTACCCTTGGCCCGAGTAGCTACACCTCACAAATATGCACTGAAACACTGCTCCCTGGGTGAATAGTTGTTTGACAATGTATACCAATTCTGATCCTGGGTAAAACATGGTGGAAACATTGGATGTAGAGACAACAACTATTTTTTCTTGGACTACAATAGGTGCTTGTTCTAATGGTGCTAGTTTTATTTTGCGCAAACCAAAAAAAAAAAAAAAAAATATATATATATATTTTGTGGTTAAGGTTAGGTTAGGTTTCTTTAAAACCTGTAAGGTTAGGTTAGGCTAGGTTAGGTTAGGGTTTCATTAATACATAAGGTTAGGTTAGGTTTCAATTTGTTTTCATTTTTTTTGGTTTGCGCAAACTAAAACTAGCACCATTAGAACAAGCACCTATTGTAGGCCAAGAAAAAATAGTTGGTGTCTCTGAAAACGTACGTGAAACTCTCCTCCATTATTACCCAAAGTACAACATAGAATATTTCAAGCGAATGTGCCTTTGCCTAGAACACTACCAGCTACCCGTATACTGAAACACTGCTCCCTGGGTGAATAGTTGTTTGACAATATATACCAATTCTGATTTTGGGTAAAACATGGTGGAAACATTGAATGTAGATTAGTAGCTACTCGAGCCAAGGGTAGCTGGTGAGATCTCTACAGGTATGTACGAGATACGCTACAGCGGCCGCCAACTCCTGCGGAATATTTACCCCAAAAAAGGGTAATTATATTGATAAACTGGTGTTAATGGTATGCTAATAGTTTGCTAATAATATGCATATTGTCTTCTGCATCTCTGCAAAAACCTAAGTCCACGATTTATGACGTGTTTACTTACCAGGTATTTGTCACACGATCCTGCTTCTTTCCACGGTACATTACATATTTCCCTCAGCTATATCACACTGAAATCACTTCCTATAAAGTGTACACCGCAGATAAGAACAATCTCACCGACCCTGACAGACCAACACAACACATCTAAGTTTGTTGTCAAGTATAAACTAAGTAATACCAACAAGTATAAAGTAAGTAAGGCGTCAAAGCGATCCGATCCTACTTGAATGTGTGTGTGTGTGTGTGTGTGTCTTTCATCCAATGTCATGCATGCTCATGTCTTGTCTTGCCCATGTGAGTTGGACTTGCGATTGCCAGCCTTGACCCTCCCGGAAACCGCCGGACCGCCGGAGAGCTCAGTGTGTGGGATACTTATAAACGTGATTGTTATACAGAAAACCGCTTAATTACTTGTTTAATGCAGAGCAGCTTATAAAGTCATCTTAATACTACAACGTCATCCTACTCATCGACATTTATATTCAATTTATATATATTTAAACTTCTCTTGATCACAGTTGCATGCTATAGGCTACATGTGCGTTTACTTCTCAATACTGGCTGCTTAGACGTATATATTTTTTTCAACCTGAACCCCTGAGAAGACCTCGAAAACGTCTTAAAAGGGAGTTCTAGGTCAAGCTTTAATCATGTATACCTGCCCTATTCACAGTTGCATGGGAACCTTCACGACCTAATCTTAACCTTCTCTATTACGTGAGCCGGTCAATCAGGCACACGTGATTCTTATACTATATTATAATACATAATAAACTGCTATATGAAGATGCGATCGCTTCAGCCATCCCTATAGCACACACACACACACCTTTATAGTTCCCCCTTTTCTTTTTCCTTTCATCTGATCTCTGACTTCCTCTTATCCTTCATCCAAGGCAGGATTAGGTTACACGCCTCTCTCTCTCTCTCTCTTCTCTCTCTCTCTCTCTCTCTCTCTCTCTTTCTCTCTTCGGTAACTACTTCACACAAACTATAGATTTCATCAAGCAAATTACTGAACTATAATTAGTACTTCAAGCGCACCAAATAGGTAGGCTACATAATGCGAACATTTGTATATGACATCGAATTTGTTTTAATGCTTTCTAAAGAAAATGTTCATCTAAAAGTATGTCATAATAACTTCAAAATGTGTAGTTTTACATGCGTGTACTCTGATGTAACTTAACAACGGTAATCAAATAAATAGCTATAAAAGTAAATGGTATTTTTTTTTTTTTTTGTGGGGAGGGCTATTTCCCACAAAGAAGCATACCATTCCATCAGAACCAAATTAATAATGTTTGTGGAGTGATGGCACATGCCAAGAAGTAATTACGCGTCTGAAAGAAGCCTATAATGGAGTGAGGCAATCCCGCCCCTGTGCACTGACAACCCTCCACCCCCCAGACCCCACCCTCGCCTCTAGTCCCCATCCTCGCCTCCAGGGTGTTGCCGTTCTCCACATGATATCTCCTTTCACATCCATCCTGAAACGTTCATGCCACTACACACCATCAGTAAAGTATGCATCAAATATAAATCAAGTGTTTATAAGCGAAGTCATCTACGCCTCAGAAATCTATACAGGAAAATAGGTAAGAGGAAAGGTACTAACTAGAAGCTTTTCTAGCGCATGTGCTGACCAATGCGCTCCAGTCACGGTCTGGAAGTCAGCAGCAGAATCTAGGATACGGCATTACAGGACAATACTATCTAAATTACAGTGAATCTGCCCATCAAGTGTTGGGACGAGTAAGATGAGGAGGTGCTGGAGCAGAGCAGGAGGTGTCGTGGCCTGCCATGCTCCGCCAAATCGATAAATCCACAGGCCTGGCTGGTGAAACGGACGCTAAACTCCTTGTGATTCAGAGGAAAACGCTGGTCTTGTTGTCTTCGCAATGATGCCTCACACCCCCCTACCACCTCCGCCAGCACCCTCATCCTGCCAAGTGTCCTGCGTTGATATATTCCTGCCGAGTGTCCTCCGCCAGTAACCGAGCCGTAGAGTATTGGTATCATCATTGTATTAGTCTAAGCCAAACCCCAATACCAGTGTCCCAAGCAGTGTAGTCCTCCTCCGACTCCTCCTCTTATTCTCCTTTGAAAGAAGGAAAAAAGACTACAATCAATTAAGGTCTTGACACGGACAAGCTCCCACGACCTACACAGCACGACTCCTCCAAGATCATGTGGTGAGTACGTACCAAGATTACTTTTGTTTGGGACTATAAGCACGTCAGGTACGGTTCCGTGCACATCCCAATGATCTATTCTGTTTACCTGCCTGTGTGGGCAATGACGCAGGTGTTTCTATTTCTGGATTTGGGTTAGGTGTTGTCAAAGTGCAAATTGGATTGGAAGATCTGATTATGTTTGTGCCTAACGAGTGTTATGTGGTTGTGCACGGGTTATAAATAAACATGCACTGATCTCAATAACACACACACACACACACACACACACACACACACACACACACACACACACACACACACACACACACATAACGAGGTATATACGCCCTTCACTCGATTATGGGCAGCAGAAAATTATGAACTGTCATACTGCCACATAAGAATAAACTTCGACGTACTCTGTTTGGAGATTGGTAAACTTTTCCCATAAGTAAAGTATCATGAGCAAACTTGCTTCGGCAATGAGTGCGGGTAAGATGGAAGGCGGGGTTAGGTAGTAGAGGATAAAAAAACAGCACTGTTTAGTACGTGTGAACTTTTGTTCCTGAAAAGAGATGTAGGTAGTACGCAACTGCACACACACACACACACACACACACACATACATACACACACACACACACACACACACACACACACACACACACACACACACACACACACATACACATGCACACACTGGGATGGATTATGGTGGATAAACCAAAAAATCCTGGTAAAAGCATGTTGTTTCGGGATTGGGAAACATAAATGTAAACCTGTAAAATATATGTGAACTATATGAAGCTCCTTTAATATTTTACATTCGTGACAAATTACATACAGAGGGTTGTTGGTAGTTCTAATAAAGTAAATAGTATAACCAGACAGAGGTAGCCCAAAATAAACAAAAAGACAACAAACAAAAACAATTTAGAAAGAGAAAAAACAAATACAAACACGCAAACACAAAACAGACAGACAGATAGACATATACGGATAGTAACGACATTTGAGCGGGTTAGACAAACACTCAAAAAGGTAATCAAACACATCAAATCCACGAAATCTAATAGAACTAAAGTGAGGAGTAAAATATAAAGGTTTACTACGACGCCTGCCACCTGAGCTCACTCCTCTTTAATCTTATGACCTCTTTATCAGCTCCTGACACTCGCTGACTCCCTCTCTCCGTCATCCACCTCATCTCTCCCTTCCGTGTGAGGCTTCAAGTTATAAAGTGGATTAGGCAAGGATTATACGTCAACTTTTCATTTTTTAAGAGAGAGAGAGAGAGAGAGAGAGAGAGAGAGAGAGAGAGTGTGTTGACCCAAAGTTGCCCTCTTCTTCCATGTCCTCGGGTCCACACTGGGTTATGCATAAGGTTCAAGGTGATATATGTATACAGTAACAGGCCTGTCCTTACCCTACCATCCATGATCCTTGTGTTTCCGCCTTCTCCTCCTCTTTACCTTCCTCTTTACCTTTATCTTTCCCCCACTTACTCTCCTCTATTTACCTCTTCTTTTACTCATCCATTATTTTTCTTATCCGCGTCCTTTTTCTTTCCATTATTTCTTTCTCATTCTTTTGTATTCTTCCTTCTCTTCTTGACATGTTTTTTAGCTCTTTTTTTCTTTTTATCGTCTGTTTTCTTCCTGTTTTGTTCGTGTGTGTGTTTTTTCCCTCAATTTTTGCTCTTTAATTCTGCATCTGTATTCACATATTCCTCTTTATCGTTTCTTTTATTTGTCTTACTCTTATCTTATTCATCCTGTTCTCTAGGAAAATGCATCTACTTCACCTGCTGCTCATTACTGCATTTTCCTTCCGGCTTTCCCCTTCTTCCTCGTTCTCTTGTCTGCAGTTTTCTCCTCCTCCTCCTCCTCCTTCTCCTTGTCTTTGTCCTCCTCCTTCTCCTTGTCCTCCTCTTTCACTTTCTCCTTCATCTCTTTCTCTTTTGCTTTCTCCACCACCTACTGCATTACACGACTTTTTCTTTTCTTAGCTACACAAATAGAGTCATCCAAGGTCTGAATATAGCAAAAGAGTGTTCAGTGCTTATCTTTTGTTAAAAAAATATTAAAAAGGATGCAGCTCTTAGTTTGAACAAATGACTCACATGTTTGATTATCTTTTTTTTACGTTTGAACTTTTAACGCCTGTAAGCTTTTTCACTTGAGGGGTGCGATGCCTTGCAGTTAGTTGGTTTAGGAGTTACAAATGAAAAACGTTATTAATGGATATAGAGTAGCGGTAGCTGACTAAAAGATACTATAAAAATACCTCTACAGCTCAATAGGTTATTTGATTTATTGAGCTTCACTGACTTCTTTCATGTGAATAGTAAATAATTTGAGATCTTTTTATGACTAAAGATATTTTGGAACACCTAGTCATCGATTTTTATATGAGAAAAAATGCAAAATGGTATGTGGATAAGTGAGACATTGGTGGGATTCGTGTTATGAGTCTAAATAATTGTATTACCGAATTCCTGAATCTTTTATTCTCTAATTGAATTACTGAAGACGTGAACATTATACTTTTAACTTTTTAACTTTAGGTGGTAACTTTTAACTTTGATTGTAACTTCGGGAACGAGGAGCATCTTGGCGCAATGTGGGCTTTAAAATCTAGCCCTCACTCTAATTAGTAATGAGCGTTGCTGAGTCATCTGTCTCGTGGGATTCATCTCATTAATCGGTAACCTGACACGTTAATGCATGTATTCATCTAGTTGTATTTTACAGGGCCTGAGCAACGCTCGTATGGCCCCGTCTCCATATCAACATTTATTTTATCATTCCTCCTTAGTGGTTAGTGTTGGCCGAAGCCACCACCCCGGGAGGCGGGTCACAAACCCCCGGCTAACACCCGGTACCCATTCACTGCTGGGTGGACAGGGGCTCGGGATTTAAGAAGACCGCCCGTCTGTCTTTGCTCCGCCCGGGGATCGAACCCGGGACTTCTCGGTTGTGAGCCGAGCGTGCTAACCCTTACACTACGGAGTTCCCCTCCACTTACACTACGGATGTGTGTGTGTGTGTGTGTATGTGTGTGTGTGTGTGTGTGTCACTTATCCACGCCAGCATAGCAAAGTAAAGTAAGTAAATAAAGGAAATTGAAATGATGATGGTATTGGTAATTATCATACTACTTCTAATGATAATAAAGGTAATTATGATAATGAGGATGATAATAATGAAGTGGAAATAGATACATGAATTAGTAATTAAGCCCAGACTGGAATAGCTAGATAACAAGTATTTGAAAAAAACTTTACACGAACTAAAAATAATAAAAAAAAATTGTGCAGTGCAAGAAAGTTGAAATAAAGAAAATGTGTTATGATTGGAAGGTTCAGAAAAAGAGAGAGAGAGAGAAGAGAAGAGAGAGAGAGAGAGAGAGAGAGAAGAGAGAAGAGAGAGAGAGAGAGAGAGAGAGAGAGAGAGAGAGAGAGAGAGAGAGAGAGAAGAGAGGAGAAGAGAGAGAGAGAGAGAGAGAGAGAGAGAGAGAGATGACGGAGAGAGAGAGAGAGAGAGAGAGAGAGAAGAGAGAGAGAGAGAGAGAGAGAGAGATGAGAGAGAGAGCTCTGTAGATTGATCTCGGAACTTTAGAATACCCTAGAATGCACTTCGTTCTCTCCTCTCTTTCTCCCTCTCTCTCTCTCCTCTCTCTCTCTCTCTCTCTCTCTCTCTCTCTCTCTCTCTCTCTCTCTCTCTCTCTCTCTCTCTCTCTCTCTCTCTCTCTCTCTCTCCTCTCTCTCTCTCTCCTCTCTCTCTCTCCTCTCTCTCTCTCCTCTCTCTCTCTCTCTCTCTCTCTCTCTCTCTCTCTCCTCTCTCTCTCTTCTCTCTCTCTCTCTCTCTCTCTCTCTCTCTCTCTCGGTATATAGGAGATGACTGCAAGGAGTTAGAGGAGATCGAGGCAGGTCAGGCAGCACTAGACCAGGTAGATACCATTATTTAAGACAAGCAGCACGCAGGTCAAGGACATACTCGTAAATGCCCAAGACGCTTCAGGTAATACGAGGCCAAGGCTGAATAGGGTTAAGTGTGATTGGGTGAATTTACGTTGCAGGAGGCAGGTTTACTTTGCTGTATGAATGCTTGAAGATGATTAGACTGTGTAATGTGATGTTTTTTGAAGTTATGACGAGATAACTCAATATAGAGGGTTCAGTTTTGTTTTAGTTTATGTAATAGCCACGTATTTTTTAGTTTGTCTATATTTTTTCTGAAATATACCTATAGGATCAGTTACCGTTTATAATGTAGCCTATCATTTTTCTTTTCCAAACACTGAAATTGACTCCGCAGTTGGGAATATTAATGCGTGGTAATTATGTAGCTATAATATGATCCATGACATTTCTAGGTCAGACTGTGCTATGGTAGTTACAGTTTTGTAACGTAAAGACTAAAGACAAATACATAGGATGACATAGACAAATATAATACACACAGTGATCCCGTCCAAACTAAATGGTCTGTTCTTAACCTCGAGTAAACTTAAAGTGGAACAATCGAAAGCAAAATATAATCAATCAAGGGGTAAACGCGATCAATCAGTCCTATAACATTATCGCATAGTCGTGTATGCAAAGGGAGGTAGAAACATGTGAGGTATGTACTGTGACCTTCAAATATTTCCTGACAGGTCAAGAGGTAAAACCCTTTCAAAGTGCGACCTGTGAATGCTCTTCTTAGTTCATGATTTTTTTAATGATTCGCTCTCTCTCATTCTCTCTCTCTCTCTCTCTCTCTCTCTCTCTCTCTCTCTCTCTCTCTCTCTCTCTCTCTCTCTCTCTCTCTCTCTCTCTCTCTCTCTCTCTCTCTCTCTCTCTCTCTCTCTCATGTTACTCTATCACCTTCGTTTTAAATTGCTTGTTTGCAACTTTCTTTTCCACTTTAATTTTCTCCAAGTGCCTTTGCCATAGCTAAAATAAAATAAGAGTAATTTCATTTGTCACTCTCTAGGTCTTGATTCTTTCTTATTGTGGAGGTTTGTCCGGTGTAATTCCTGGCGTGTTTTCTCATGTCGCTTTTCTTCTTACGGAAGTGAGTGCATGTCATGTCTTTTATCAATTATTCTACCATTGTGTTGATATTTAGTGTCATTCACCTGAGCGTGATATCATTTTCGTTCGTGTTATTGTTTCTCTTTCTTTCGCATATTTCTTAACCCTGAATCTTCGTCTGTCACTTTCTTTAAAAAATTTCCTCACCTTGTTATCATTTTTCGATGTGTATCTCAACCAATGCCTCTTTCTTTTCCGTTTTATTTGTTTTGGTTATGAGATTGTATTCCTTTTCCCCTCCACCGTTTATTATTATGTACACTTATTTTATTTATCATTTTATTACCGTGAGCGTCTCCTAGCCCCGTGTGACTCTCATGAAGCAGGCTCAGGTCAGTGGGGTCTTATGGATGGGAGGTGGAAGGTCGGTCAATACACGTACAGAGAGAGGTTCCGGGGTTGTGACACGCGCTCGATACCCGGGTCACAGAGTCCAGTCCACGGGGCCCGGTCATTATTCCCCCCTGGACATTTTCCCGCCTGGTATTTCACCCCCCTGACAGATTCCCCCCTGGCCATATTCCCCTCTCGATAGTTTCCACCGTGGACACTTTTCCTGGCATTTTTCCCCTGACAGATTCCCCCCTGGGCTTATTCCCCTCTCAATAGTTTCCCCTGTGGACATTTCACCCCCTGGATGTATTCGATAGCACTGTTATGATGATGAAACACTAATCGAAACCATAGTTGTTATTAGGTTAGGTTAGGTTAGGTTCGTTTTACTGAAACTTTTTCCTCTGCCAAATTTGCTTTATTTGATAAATATATAGGGGAGGGAAATGTCTGGAGGGGGAAATGTCTGGAGGGGAAATGTCTGGAGGGGAAATTTCTGGAGGGGGAAATGTCTGGAGGGGGAAATGTCTGGAGGGGGAAATGTCTGGAGGGGGAAATGTCAGAGGGAAATGTCTGGAGGGGGAAATGTCTGGAGGGGGAAATGTCTGGAGGGGGAAATGTCTGGAGGGGGAAGTGTCTGGAGGGGAAATGTCTGGAGGGGGAAATGTCTGGAGGGGAAATGTCTGGAGGGGGAAATGTCTGGAGGGGGAAATGTCTGGAGGGGGAAATGTCTGGAGGGGGAAATGTCTGGAGGGGGAAATGTCTGGAGGGGGAAATGTCTGGAGGGGGAAATGTCTGAGGGGGAAATGTCTGAGGGGGAAATGTCTGGAGGGGGAAATGTCTGGAGGGGGAAATGTCTGGAGGGGGAAGTGTCTGGAGGGGGAAATGTCTGGAGGGGGAAATGTCTGGAGGGGGAAATGTCTGGAGGGGGAAATGTCTGGAGGGGGAAATGTCTGGAGGGGGAAATGTCTGGAGGGGGAAATGTCTGGAGGGGGAAATGTCTGGAGGGGAAGTGTCTGGAGGGGGAAATGTCTGGAGGGGGAAATGTCTGGAGGGGGAAATGTCTGGAGGGGGAAATGTCTGGAGGGGGAAGTGTCTGGAGGGGGAAGTGTCTGGAGGGGGAAATGTCTGGAGGGGGAAGTGTCTGGAGGGGGAAATATCTGGAGGGGGAAATGTCTGGAGGGGGAAATGTCTGGAGGGGGAAATGTTCTGGAATGGAAAATGTATGAGGGGAAGGAAAACTGTCCAGGGAAAGACAGTTAATGTATGTATGAGGGGAAGGAAATGTCCTACACTCCCAGTCCACAGCTTCTATCTATCATGGAAGAAATAAACTCACAAACCCTGCCATTATAGTACACCAGCGCCACCACAATGCACTACCGCCACATAAAACCACAACAGCACCATCACAACACGACACCTTGTCACAGCGCCACCACAGTTTATCTTTATTGTGCAAATATGACACGGTATACAACAATATCCTCACTGAGCCACGCTATAAGTATTTGTTAGGTCATACCGCGTCACCACCACCACCACCACACCACCACCACTAACTTACTCGTTTAGTTCTGCCTACATTCCACACCACAGTCTCCCTTCCTTCTTAGCAGCCAGGTCCCTGCACCATACTTATAACATTTCTGTGACACCATACCACACTAGCGCCTCTACACCATGTCACTGCTTTACTACGGCACTATAACCCCTTCCTAGTCGCGTCACTTCACCACCATACATCAAGTTTACAAGTTTCAAGTTTTATTTAGAAAAGGGTGAGGAAATTGCAAAGAGGGAGGGGGCAAGTATACAGAAGATACAGAAAAACAGAAATACAGGAACAAAATATAAAAAAGTTGCCGGGCGATCCGGCTTGCTATTTTTCAATGGTCACAATAATGCTATATCAAATTTTACATGGTTATGAACAGGAATTACATCTTGAAAAACAAGAAAAAACAAACAGACAGAGAAAACAACAACAAACAAAAGGACATCAAAAACATTAACAATTGTAATGGCCTGTGATATGAATTCTTGATTTAAACGACATGGGAGACACAGTAATGAGAGTTCAGCATAAGTGACTCCAGGGACTAAAGAACACGATAATAAATTTAAAACAAATAAGGGTAAAACACATAAATTCCACTATATTCACCAATACACATGATCATCACTGTAATGTATTCGTCGTCACAACCACCACCACCACCACGACTGTTATCAAGATCAACACGTACACTATTTTCTTGCGATCTTCACCACCTCGACACCATCACTACTAATGCCACATGATTTTCACCATCACCACCATCATCACAACCACCACCATCGTATACAACCTACTGGCTGCAAACCGTCGCAATACTGTACATTATATTATTTTCCTCATGACTAAACAAGTGAGCTAATAAGTGGTAGAAATCGTAGTAGCAGTAGAAGTAGAAGTAGTAGTAGTAGTAGTAGTAGTAGAAGCAGTAGTAGTAGTAGTAGCAGCAGTAGTAGTAGTAGTAGCAGCAGCAGTAGTAGTAGTAGTATAGTAGTAGTAGTATAGTAGTAGTAGTAGTAGTAGTAGAAGCAGTAGTAGTAGTAGTAGTAGTAGTAGTAGTAGTAGTAGCAGTAGTAGTAGTAGCAGTAGTAGTAGTAGTAGTAGTAGGAGTAGTAGAAGTGATGAATTTAGCAGTATAGCAGTAGTAAGACGCTTCCTCCGTAGGCATAAAATAACAGAAGGTACACGTAGCACACACTGTACACACACACACACACACACACTGCACACTCAGAGGCGCTACCCAGGTCGTGTAATAGTGCCAACGTCTGAATACGTGTAAAATAACGCCTCTTGTTAATGCGTGAGCCTAACTCTTGGGGTAGGACAGCGGCAAAGGCAAGCAAGGGACAGCAAGGGGCCGAAAACTCGCGAAATGGCATTGTGTGAATGTCTAAAAGGAGGGAAGGAGAGAGGCAGAGGCGATTATGGGATGGAGGTGGTGGTGGGGGAGGAGGCTGTGAGAAGATTAGGGTGTCTGGGCGTGATGGCAGTCGACCTAAGGAGGCTGAAGAAAGGGAAGGGGTAAAGAGGGGGCGAGGGGAAAGGAAGGGGGGAGGGTGTGAGGGGATGGAGGCGAGGGGAAATGAAGAAAAGAGGGTGAAGGGAATACAGGAGGGGAAATGAAAAGGAAGGAAGGTTAGGTGGGTGGTGGGAAAGGAGGAGTGGAGGTGAAGGTCATTCAGGAGGAGGAGGAGGAGGTGGTGGTGGTGGTCTGAAAGTTGGTGAGGGAGGAGGAGGAGGAGGAGGAGGAGGAGGAGGGCAGGAGGAGGAGGAGGAGGAGCAGCAGGAGGAGGAGGAGGAGCAGGAGGAGGAGGAGGACGAGGAGGAGGACAGCAAGGTCAGTGGAAAAGAGAAGAGTAAAAGGCACAGTGGAAGGCGAGGTTGAAAGTGAGGGAAGGAGAAAAAGAAGAGTAGGAATATAAAAAGGAAAAAATATGCATGGTATACGAAAAGAAGGAAAGGGAAGGAAGGAGTGAAGGAGGGCAAAGTGTGAGAGTGACTAAGAAAAATGTTGGGTTAAGGAAGAAATTACGATAACTCTTCATTTAACTAAAAAACAAACGAGTTACACGGATATTGCAGTTCTAATAACACAGAATCATGAATGAGAAAAATAACATGACCAATTAATTACATGCAGGAAATGAAGAAACATGTGATACTGTAACTACCACATTCGCGAGTAAAATGTAATGCGAATAGCAGTGGAACGGAGACTCTTAAAGTCATACACACCGTGAATATCTTTTTTGTGTGTGATTATTTGCGTGCTCTTCACACTTCGTTGAACCTCAATGGACAAATGAGGATAGAACTTGGTTATTGCCCGAACCCCTGGCAATGAGTATCTTAAAGCCTTCGTTACCAGACAGGCCGTAACTATAAAAAAATAAAAATATATATACGTCATGGAGGACACTACAGCCAGGCGGATTAAAACTTTGAGTCCTCGAGGCCACCACCGCCGGACTATAACTGTAAGGCAACTTTAGTCCCCACTCCCCAAAACTTTCATTGAACATGGAACCGACAGGGAATTCTTTGTGGTTTTGTGATGCAGCTGCAGTGGCGGTGGTTGTGAGGGGGGTCATAATGGTGATGGTGGAAGCATACACATAATGGCAGGCCGTTGTGGCAATAATGACATAATGGTGTTCATTGGCCTGTTGTATTAGCCAGATTGTTTTTAAGATTAGATTTCGTACAATTAAATGATAGTAGATAATAATACAAAGTATATACGATACAAACAACATAACTAGTCGTTTGAATAGCATTACTTGAAGACTTGAGTTATTGATGGCGTCATTGAGAGGAAGGGTCGATAGCTTCGTTTCAAGGTGAGTGAAGCATGCACCGCCTAGGTCAGTGGTTGATGTCGTCTGTGAGTTATGTGAGTCCTCCTGCAAACCTGTGACTTTAAGCACTCGTCATATATTGCTAGTCACTTTTGGACACTCGTGATGTTTCTTTTGAGCTACCGAAAGCATGTAAGCAGGCCAGAAGACGCAACAATTGACCTGAAAATGAGTCACCCGCGTGTGATGACGTCAATGAGAAAAGGGAAAAATTTGAGAGGGAGTCATAAGCGTTGCGCAAGGTAACTCGAGGAAGCTTTGTCAATATAACATAAAGCTTTTGGAAAAGTCATGTGTTTTGTGTTCGTCTCACAACGTTTGATAAGGCGTATTTTGTAGTGTCCTTCTGGAGTAAAATTATACTTATTTAAGCTCCGCCCCTGCTTGCCATCACAAAATACGATTGTAGCGCTGCCAAAGCTCTTTCTTGATGTTGCCGAGAGTAAAAGTGTCGTACACTTCATTACCTCTTGCAGAGGCTCAAGGAATATCGTTAAGGTTGACATTATTGAAGGCACAGCAAAGAGTAGTAGCGTGATTGTCTGTATTACACATCGATATCTAATTGTTTTGAGCTCTTAGAATGGCCTAGCATTGTTTTCTAACTCTATAGATGGACTTGATATTAAACTGAAATGTTTAGGGCGCTATGAAACTGTTATTTGAATATCTATTTGCTACACAGCCATTTCACGATGTGCGTCGAGGATATTTAATGCTTTCATGGACCTGTACGTATGTAGGCTACGTGTACCTACATCTACGTTTCACGAATTATTCTTTGCCTAAACCTAGATGAATGCTGGTTGTGATTCATCCTCCAGTGCATCTCCCCCGTTTAACATCCATGGGCGGGTGTGTGGTGGGCGGGTGTGTGATGGACGTGTGGTGGGCGGATGTATGATGGGCGTGTGGTGGGTGGGTGTGTGGTGGGCGGATGGGTGATGGGCGTGTGGTGGGTGGGTGTGTGGTGGGCGGATGTGTGATGGGCGTGTGGTGGGTGGGTGTGTGGTGGGCGGATGGGTGATGGCGTGTGGTGGGTGGGTGTGTGGTGGGCGGATGGGTGATGGGCGTGTGGTGGGTGAGTGTGTGATGGGTGTGTGGTGGGCGGGTGGTGGTGGGCGGGTGGGTGCCTGGGTGGTGGTGGGTGTGTGGTGGCCCGTGGGTAGAGAGAGACCTCCTTACCGTGTTGGCGCTGAATCAGACTGATGAAATGTTCGTATTCGTGCCCTGCGATAGGTTCTCTAAAAGGCTTTCTTTTTGTGTGCTATAACATATATACCAAATTTATACATTTCTATTGCAAATGTAATATCACTCATGAATATATTTAAGTATTTGACTATACTATAGCAATAATACACCAGTTTTGGTGCTAAGCCAGCAAGCATCAACGAAGATTCGGACACATTGAAAAATTCGAGGGATTGGGAAATTTGTTCCCAGACGTCGCTGGAGAATTTTAATATTTGTGACTTCTTACCTGTTAAGAGTCACCTACTCTACTCCTTACTACTCCTTACCTACTATTAATTAAATACAGTATCCTTTGCATGTCGTGCGCATGTAATGAATGTTGAATTGGATGAGAATTAAAGGAAAAGAGAAACATTTACGGGAGGAGTTTTGATAAGATTTTCTCATGCGCGCGATCTGATTGGCCAGGCTCTTGAAACCACCACCCACACCCACGACTGTATAATTTTACAGGAAAAGAGTAAAATAAGTGTATCTGCTCAGTTTTCTATGCACGCAAGAGAGTAAAATATAAGTGGGCGGAGTTTAAATAAGTAAAATTTTACTTCCAAGGGCATGGACAAAATACGCCTATAGTATTTTGTGTACGATAGTTATGGTTGATTTAGTTAGAGACGCTTCAGAGTAAAGGGTTTGTTGTGAATATTTTAGTAATGCTTTTAGTGGTGAACAAGTATTACAGGCTCATGTGTACCAAGAGTCACCCACGATACGCGTTTGTCCCACATAAGTTCATCTGATTGGCTGAGGTGAAGTCTTATCAGTCATGCTCTGAGGCCGAAGGCAATATTTCATAGGATTATCCTCGTATTTGTCCTGTTTATCTTTTGACAAAGCAGCTTAACAAGGGCTTCAGATGCCTTCATATAAACTCATTTAGTATTCCAAACATTGTAGCTTTTGTGTATTGTGTATAATTCAGTATACAATAATAGTTATGTATGTCTTATGTCAAGAGAAGATTTCATGCAATATATAACAGTCAAGTGTAGGACAAAAAAATAAGAATTCTGTCCAACATTTGAGATCCCTGTGGGAGAAGTTTATTTATTTATCTTACATCTGAGGGAATTTTGTCAACCTAAAAGCGCCAAAGAGACTGGAATGTTTGTCCTTGCTCTACATACTTTAGGAACATCCATAATCCATCAGTTGTTAAGGATGAACCGTGGTACATACATGCTAGTGGTAACGAGAGTAGCAGCAGTAGTGGTGGTGATAGTAGTGGTAATGTAAAATTATGATAACGGCAGCAGTAGCGGCGGTGGCATTGATACAAGAACAACATCAATAACAGTAGTGGCTTTCATAGACAACTCGAAAAGAAAGATTCTATGCACGTGGTGTTGCCGCTTGCGACTTTAAGGCAGAGTTCACCCTTCGCAGCGACCTCCTCCACCCTCTCTGCAACCCCTTTCATCCTCCAACCCCTCACGCCCTCCACGTTTTCGTACACAGCGCGAGATAAGACTAACCGAGACTTTTAACGAGGGAACTTCTACTAGAGGTTGCGGACGCCTCCAAGTGCTTAGTGTTTTCTCTTGTTTGTGTATGAACTCTGCTTGAAGTTGTGTGTACGGTAACCCTGACTTGGGAAATAGGTGTGTGTGTGTGTGTGTGTGTGTGTATGTCTGAGTGTGTATTCATCTAGTTGTATTTATCTAGTTGTATTTTACAGGGCCTGAGCAACGCTCGTATGGCCCCGTCTCCATATCAACATTTTTATCATTCATCCTTAGTGCTTAGTTTTGGCCGAAGCCAGCACCCCGGGAGGCGGGTCACAAACCCCCGGCTAACACCCGGTACCCATTCACTGCTGGGTGGACAGGGGTTCGGGTTTTTTTAAGGAAACAGCTCATCTGTTTCCGCTCCGCCCGGGGATCGAACCCGGTACCTCTCGGTTGTGAACCGAGCGTGCTACCCCTACACTACGGAGTACCCTAATGTGTGTGTGTGTGTGTGTGTGTGTGTGTGTGTGTGTGTGTGTGTGTGTGTGTGTGTGTGTGTGTGTGTGCGATGTCACTTGATATGAAAAATGAAGACCGGTTTGTTATGGATTTGATTTTTTTGGTTGTTGTTGCTGGAATGGAAAACGATGCCGAATCTTCCCTTTTATTTTTGGGCAAATATTTCATCGTTGGGGGTAAGATAGCAGGTGGTGCGTATCGATCTCTCAGGCTATATCGGAGCAATATTTACGCCGTGAAAACAGATATTGTTGAGGCCTTATTGTGTGGCTTGGACCGGCTCGCCCCTCACGATTGCCTCTGCACTCCCAGGGCTTACCTTAACCAGTTTGGATTGTTGCATGACGTATGCACACATGTTCATGCATAGGTACGTAAAATGCAACTAGGTACACACACACACACACACGCGCACACACACACATACACACACACACACACACACACACACACACACACACACACACACACACCACACACACACAACACACACAAAATAAAGAGAGAGAGAGAGAGAGAGAGAGAGAGAGAGGAGAGAGAGAGAGAGAGAGAGAGAGAGAGAGAGAGAGAGAGAGAGAGAGAGAGAGAGAGAGAGAGAGAGAGAGAGAGAGAGAGCAAGGTCTCCAACAGAAAAGGGAAACCAAGAATTGCAATCTACCTCGGCGCATCTGTGCAGCTTCTGGGTCGCGGGTAATGGGGTCTCGGAGTTTTGCATTGCATAAGTATATTCAGACTTAAAAATTCTTAGTTCAATTGAGTCTGCACTGAATTTTTTTTATATATATATTAAAGGAAAGTTTCTGTACAGTTTTCATGACTTATCTACTTTCCTAATTCATTTTTAAAGGTGATTGATGTCAGAGAAGCAAGAGGAGCAATCGATGTGCAGCTCAAGTAAAAAACAACAACAACAACTATGTACTCAGAAATACTTTAGAGTTAAATTATCGTCATTGCTTCCACAATTGCAGCCTTATACGTGTGGTACCTAATGGAAAGCATAAGTTACCAAGGATATGGGACTGTACTGGTCTGCCCAACACAGCGTGCTCACCTGTGCTCCTTATAGGGATTGAATTAATTTGAGGGGAAGCCGCACCACCCATAATTGCATCGGCTTGTGGGGCGTCAGGGGCTGCAAGAGGAGAAGGATGTCCAAGATATTCAGCGGCCATTATATATTGTGCATGTATTTTTACTTTATTGATAATTTCATGTTGTGTGTACAAAATAATGCTTACTCCTCTCTTTACAGTATGTTTGGAATATAGTATTTCAAGATTAGAATAACGATAAAACTGCAATGATAATTTTTTGAAAAGTCAATGTCAATTTTATCTCGTAGGTAGTGAAGCAAAATTTGAAGCAATCACGAGCCCATCATTACACAGTATAACACCGTATAGTGAAAGTATTGCTGTGGATCCAGATTTACGATAAACGTAATGCAAAGTGTGCGACACGACCAGAAACACACACACACACACACACAGCCTGTCCTCACAACTCTTCATTCTACACAGTTAAACTTGTTTGTCGAGTGCTACAGGGTCTGGACAGGCACGTGAACCCAGGATTAATGATCTGGAATTTCGGTTCTCCAACATTAAAGAATAAAATAAAACCGATAGAAGTGAAATTCCTGTCACACGAGGGTGCTTGAACTAGGCCTACCACGTGCAGGGAGTCGTGGAACACAGACTTCTAGAGACAAGAATGAATGGAATCGAGTAGAAAAAAGATAATATAACCATAGATACGTAGGACATGCATTCTTCTAAGCACGGAAGATGCGTTCGTGAGGAGCACATGACAACCACTCACTTAAAATTATGTTAATTCATTAATTCAAAAATAATTAGTATCGAGGTAAAAATTAAGAAGAGAGGAGAGAAGAGGAGAGAGGAGAGAGAGAAGAAGAGAAGAGAGAGAGAAGAAGAAAGAGAAGAGAGAGAGAGAGAAGAGAGAGAGAGAGAGAGAGAGAGAGAGAGAGAGAGGAGAGAGAGGAGAGAGAGAAGAGAAGAGAGAAGAGAGAGAAGAGAGAGAGAGAGAGAGAGAGAGAGAGAGAGAGAGAGAGAGAGAGAGAGAGACGCACATACACCTTTAAGAAATACAAGTTATTTTTAGTTTTCACTTAAGTTCCTCCTGAGAAAAGGGTCACTTTGCAAATGCCCTTTTTTTTTTGCCATACTTTACCGCAGTTTTTCCACATTTCCCTTTGATATTTTTTTCTGTTCATATATCATCGCTTCCTACCACCTGTGTATAAGTTACCTCGTAATTTAATTCACTAATCTTCTCGCTATTCCTTCCTAAGCTATTCCTTCCCTCGCCTATTCCTGGCTGTATGTCATCATCATCCTTTATTCAACATTAGTCTGGCAGCGGGTTATTGATTTTTCTACGTCAATACAGAAGACAAGGTTGCAGCGGGGGCCCTGGAGAGGATTTTGTTATGCCGCTCTAAGGCTGCTGAGTGACGTGGTAGTTATAATGAGCAGTGGCTTGGGTAAAGGAGTTGATATAACGACGTGACCTTCGCAGATGAAGTCTTGGTGGTCTGAAAGGTCTGCCTATAATATACTTGTTTGCTTCGCTGACTGACTGACCTGCGCGCGACTCAGTATCATTTCAAAATAATGATTTAACAGTTTACTGGATGATCTATTAACTGACTGACTGGTTAGGTGTTGCATGAAAAGATGGACTTATCTACTTTCCGATACTTTTCTCCAGTGACTGATTATTTTGACTTGATGGGTTACTGGGTGATCTACTAATTGACCCACTAATAAGTTGTTTCAAAGCAGGACTCATTAACAGCTAACCTTTTTCTCTAGTGATTGTCTTGTTCCGCTCTATTTACCAACTCCTTTCTTACTAGTGTTTCCGTCCTCCCGTCCTCATTAGCTCCTATGTCTTGGGTGACGGCAGACACTCATTAACCCCTCCACGCCCAGATCTTTCCTTTGCCATATAACATCGTCTGTTGTTAGCCATGAAATTATGAAAACTAACTTAATATACAGTAGTGGACAAGGATACTAAACAAATCATATCTATAAAATATTGCTTATATTCTTTAAAATCGTCTAATGGTACCCAATATGCAATGAAAATTACGTTCTGGGCCTCAAGGAGTTAATGTATGAAGGTGTACGTGTTTTCGCGGTCCGCCTCCTGTCTCGAGTCACTCTTTAGGAATAGGACAGCGAGGAGGCGACACAATGATATAACTTTTCTCTTTCACCTCTTCGTACCCTCAATTCACATTATTGTATAGTAAGGGAAATTTACTGGACTTTCGTACCCACTGATAAATTTGTTGTATAGTTTATAGCTTTTTTTATGTTATACTTGCTGGGGACATTGCCGTTAAGGGGACTCAGGGTTCGCGTGTGGCGCTCCTGCTTTCAAATCTCATTCAATACTTGAGTTCGCTCTGGCGTGGTGGCAATTTGTATCATCTGTAACCTCGCTGTTGGTACGTGCGAATTGCCTAGATAGGATCCAAATATCTTATCTTGTACACGTTGCTATTTTCACCGCACATGTATAAGTATTATTGTGCTGCTTTATAACTGATGTTACTTCCATACAACCCATGCTTATCACGCCCTGACATCCATTGTTGTCATTATCTCACAATTAACACCACTCATCCAGACCTCATAACCACTGATTACACTCACACAATAACTCGGTGATTTTGTTTAGTTAAAAATGGCTGCTAAATTGAAATCAAACTGCGAACAATATGTGGAAACTAACAAGGCGTTAATTTACTGCAGGGTATTATATGCTATTTTGCATGATAAATTCTCTCCCGCTGCGTGTCCGAGAGCCTTTCCCTGCTATTAGTTTGTCGCTGGAGGGAGGGAGGGAGGGAGGGACGCTCGCATAATGAGGTGCAGCGCCGCGGTGGGGAAGACAACCAGCTGCTGCTCACCGATTTGTTGGCTGTAATGTGGCTATATTACATGGTTTTTCTTGCTCTTCTCCCTGATTTTACTACTGCTGTTTGAGTTACTTGATGATGTTGAATTAATGTTACTGTTATTGTACGCTAGAGTAATGGCCGGTATGTATTGCAAAAGGAAAGGGGAAGATATAAGAAGTGTAGCTGTAATGGAGCAATATTACATGGTTCTTATTACTCTGTGCATTTTTCTTGCTGTTCACCGTGATTTTACTACAGTTTGTTTGAGTTACTTGATGTTAAATAATATGTTACTGTTATTGTACCCTAGAGTTATGACCGGCATGTATTGCATTAGAAAAGGCGAAAGATAAATGAAATGTAACAATTGGATATCATATATTTTTGGAGGATGGTTCAAGCAAATAATGAGACAGAAAAAAACTGCTGCGAAAAATATTGGATCACAACCGCGGGATAAGAATTGGGCTTGGTGACATTCGCTTTCAGAGGGAAGACATAAAGAATTATTATTTGTTCCTCTTTGGCTGAGCTCGTGGCGTTATGATTTGGAACAATTCTTTCCTCCTGTCAACATTCCCTCTCCCTTCCCTTCCCCTTCCCTTACCCTTCCTTTCCCTTCCTTCCTCATTCTTCCCTTCCTTCCCTTCCCTTGCTTCCCTTCCCATTCCCTTCCCTTCCTTTTCCCTTCCCTCTTCCCTTCTTCCTTCCTTCCCTTCCCTCTTCCCTTCCCTTCCCTTACCTTCCTTCCCTTCCCTTCCCTTCCCTTCCCTTCCCTTCCCTTCCTTCCCTTCCCTGCTCCTTCCCTTCCCTTCTTCCCTTCCCTTCCTTCCTTCCCTTCCCTTCCTTCCCTTCCCTTCCCTTCCTTCCTTCCTTCCCTTCCTTCCCTTCCCTTCCTTCCCTTCCCTCCCTTTCCCTTCCTTCCGCTTCCTTCCCTTCCCCTTCCCTTCCCTTTCCCTTCCCTTCCTTCCTTCCCTTCCCTTCCCTTCCCCTGCTTCCCTTCCCTTCCCTCCTTCCCTTCCCTTCCCTCCCTTCCCTTCCCTTCCCTTCCCCTTCCCTTCCTGCCTTCCCTTCCTTCCCTTCCC
>JACEEZ010017512.1:217500-237500 GCA_016584305.1 Chionoecetes opilio | reverse complement strand
GGTGCGAGGTCCCAACATAACCCAAAGATCGGTCACTGCGAGCTCCAAGCTCTAATGTGATGGTAAAACTGGCGATCGCGAGTTCAGCTCGTGAGAACAAGATCGTGGGTGAATACACACACACACACACACACACACACACACACACACACACACCACACACACACACACAAAATCAAGATACAGCACTCTTTCCAATTTACATATGAGTTGTATTCCTTTACATATTTCATCCCATATCCTTTTACTTTATTTTTCCTCCCCTGGACTTCCGCAGCAAGTATAGATTTTACAATTAGCTCAAAGTGGACCGTACCCCTTCACCCTTCGTCCCTCCATCCACCAAATACTATACAGCTGAATCCTTATACGTTAGTTCACTAAAGCGTAACGTATATATCGCGAATGTGTCTTTTTTCGACGACAGATATTCGTCGACACGTGGATTCATGTCTCTATAAGGTTGATGTATCTGGAATTTCCTATCTCCCGACCAAGAGGGATTTATTTGCATATTCGTGACATTTCGGACCATTTGAACACACGCTTTGATGTGTAACAGCAGGTGATCTGTTGTTAATTCAAAGCAGCTTCAATATTCATCATACGCAATATTCAGCGATGACCTGCATGTGACGGAGCAATTGATGTCATTTTTTGGTGTGGTTGTTTTGTAGAAGGATGTATGTCGCGTGATTGCTGCGTTCTTTCACAATCATGGTATAGTAAAGAAGCCACGCATGTCATGGAATATTCTAAACAAACAAAGTGAACAATCGATTCCTGGACTTGGTTCCATAAGCGAGTTCTCAGAAAGTTCTCCAAAAAATTTCCGAGTGGACAGACAGTTAAGTAAGAAATGCCACCTGGTGTCAATAAAGTAAAGATTTTGAACAGATCTAACGACGACTTATTGATTTATGATATGTGGGGATTGCTGAGAATTATCATAATGTAAATATTCATAACCGAAGATAACGGTAAAAAATAATCAGTGAGATGACCAATGATATACATGATATTAAAAGGGACGAGGGCGGCGAGTTAGGATACTTTCCATTGAGAACAAAAAGTAGGGATGTTATTTTATATGTGTGCTACCCAGCTTGTTTGGCAGAAGGCCAATGGTTTATACTATTTATATATATTTTATATATATATATATATATATATATATATATATATATATATATATATATATATATATATAATATATATATATATATATATATATATATATATATCTTCTTTCTTTATCTGAGCCAATAGTCCCGGTAGGAGACGCCCGGTTGGGAAGGCGGTAGCAGAGTGGTTAGCGTCTCCAAGTGGCGTTCTCGGTGACCCGAGTTCGATCCTCGATGAGGGCCAAAACATCCATTTAAAATCTTTCTGCACCATCGAGTGGCCTAAGAACACCCACATGCTGCCCATTAACTCTACTTCCGATTGCGAGTGCATCGGAGGACAAAGGGGGGCGGCATGAGCCTCTAATCACAGGCGTCACTATAAAAATCCTGCCTGCGCGACCACGGGCGAGGGCCAACCATCACAGCCCTCGAGTGAACCTCTAGGGCCTACCATCCCACCACTGGAGGTCACTGCCTACAGGCGCTTTAGGTACAAATGTAAAAAAAAAAAAAGAGAAAAAAAAAGGCTTCTTCAGAGGATTGGCCCTCGACCGTGGTGACACAGACAAGATTTTCATAGTGATGCCTGCAATGATTAGAGATTCATGCCGCCACTAGTACACTCGCCGTCGAAGGTAGGGTTGATGCGCAGCATGTAGGTAGTCTTTGGTCACTCGACGATCACAGAAAGATATGGTTCCGTCAGGACTCGAACACGGGACCTCGTGCTCACCATCTCCAGACAATAACAACTTGCTCATTGCTTCGACGATTGCTGAAAGCGTCAAATATAATTGGCTTGAAAAGAGGAAGAATAGGGCAAGCAGTGGGATCATGGGATTGTTACAGACTCACGTTAGAATCCGCGACTCTAAGACTCTCGATTCCTACTCCGTTACCCTGGTCGCCTGCTTGTTCCCATGAGCTTGTTGGGTGATAATAGGCGCGCCCTCGTGTGTGGCTGGTACCTCTTGGCTTCCTGATACTTGCATTGGCAGCAGGAACGTAACGCTATCAGGCCGGAGATCGTCGCTTGATCTTTGCTGGGTGAACCGGGATGTCTCGTGGCGGTGAACCCTCAGCAGGCAGCCGCTACTCCAGGCAGCCATTCAGCGGTGGCAAGGACCCTCAGCCTGATGGTGTGGGGGCGTTCCTGTATTTGATGAGGATGATGATGAGGAGGAGGAGGAGGATAAGAATGATGATGATGATGATGATGATGATGATGATGATGAGGAGGAGGAGGAGGAGGAGGAGGAGTATGTATGATGTGACAGTAATCTTAGAATAGCGCAATGCAATCGGTACTGTTTTGCATTTACCTATAATAATAATTCACAATATAATTTACCTATGTAATATATATATATATATATATATATTATATATATATATATATATATATATATATATATATATACTATATATATATATATATATATATATATATATATATATATAATATATATATATATATATATAATTAACCTATATTTACAACCTATATATAATTTTACCAATATATATAATTTTACCTGTATACATAATTTTACTTATATAAATAATTTACCTATATTACCTATATTACCTGTTTATAGTTGTATTGTGAATGCTTCATTTTCATTATGTACGTCAAGTATCTGTTACTCATTGTGGCAAGGATTATGTTTCTCTTCCTTTCCCGCAATGGTTTTTTTATACTCTGACCTTGTAAGAAATACAGGATTCCATAAACCACTGGAAAAATATCGAGATTTAAGTTACCAATGATCAAATATTGAGTATGAAGGGTTTAATTTAGAGGTACAGTTAATATTGTTATTGTTGCTGTTATTAGTACTATTAGCAATAGTATCATTGTTATTATCATTGTTATTATTATTATTATTATCATTGCTATTATTATAATGTTATCGTTAATACCATCATTATTATTATTGTTATTGTTATTTGTGAAATTATTCTTGTTATCTTGTTCTTAAGTGAGAGTGTGCGTCATTGGATCAAGGGGAGAGAGTTTCATGGGAAGCCTATCATATGTTGTTCACTTAATTACTAGCAATTGTCTGTACGTGTGCGTATCTGCCTCTACATTTCTGTCTGTCCGTCTGTCTTTCTCTCTCTATCCAATATTATCACCACAATTATCATTACCATTGTTAGAATTGCTTCAAAATCCTACAAAATTAGGTATATATACGCACATTCTCTTTTTCATTTCCCTTTTCTGAAAAAAACGAGACAAAGAATCTGAATATAAAATGTTATGCGCACTTCGTGATGTATATAATTGACCATTAAGTAAGTACATATTGCTACACTAACTACAATATAATTTTCTCTTTCCTTTGCAGGTGAACATGAACGAGATGTGAGTACCGACAACCCTTCGGCCCTCCCTCACACACACGTTGGCGCGTCCGGATTCCCAGTAAGACTTTTGCATGACCAGCAGTAGTTACTCGGATGAGGAAGTTGTTTTAGGAGGAGAAGAGAGAGAGTTGAGAGTGAGAGAGAGTAGAGAGAGAGGAGAGAGAGAGAGAGAGAGAGAGAGAGAGAGAGAGAGAGAGAGAGAGAGAGAGAGAGAGAGAGAGAGAGAGAGAGAGAGAGAGAGAGAGAGAGAGAGTATGGATCCCGTCTTGCTCTAAGGTTTTTACAATCCATTTTTCCTCTTCCTGCTCCCTCTCCTCTTCCTTCTTCTTCTCCTTCTCTACTACTCTTTCTTGTCCTCCTCCTCTTAGCCAGGCAGTATGCAAGCTAAGGGATCTGTCTCTGTGTGTGTGTGTGTGTGTGTGTGTGTGTGTGTGTGTGTGTGTGTGTGTGTGTGTGTGTGTGTGTGTGTGTGTGTGTGTGTGTGTGTGTGTGTGTGTGTGTGTGTGTGTGTGTGTGTGTGGTGTGTGTGTGTGTGTGTGTGTGTGTGTGTGTGTGTGTGTGGTGTGTGTGTGTGGATGTGTGTGTGTGTGTGTGTGTGTGTGTGTGTGTGTGTGTGTGTGTGTGTGTGTGTGTGTGTGTGTGTGTGTGTGTGTGTGTGTGTGTGTGTGTGTGTGTGTGTGTGTGTGTGTGTGTGTGTGTGTGTGTATGTGTGTGTGTGTGTGATTGGTAGGGGATGAGATATCATTAAAAAAGTTTAGTTCGGCATGTGCGAGACTTTTTGTTGCCTGATCGTGCCAGAAAAAAGAGAGTGTGGATGAAAGCAGAAAATAAAGTGGTATTAGGTTGCTATTGTAGTTGTTGTGGCTATTGATGTTATTTGCATACATTTATCACTATTATCATTATTGTCATTTATACGTATTGTTATTATTATTATTATTATTATTATTTTTGTAGAGTTTTTTACTATCAGATGATACATTTTTATTCACGTTTATAGCATTGCTGAACTTTATTTACAAACTTACACTTTTGACCTACATCAACAAAGAACAAGAGCCTGTGTATTGATGTTGATGTATACATGAAAAAAGTTATGACGTTTTGCTCTTAATGTTTTATTAATAGGCCATTGCAATATTAATCAATGTAACAATCAAATAAGACTTTTTCTATGATTTGAAGTGTATACAAGGCTTTACAATGGTGATTTTACAGTTGAAGGAACTGCAGTGTGCGTCGAACAAAAAACTTAAATTGTCATAAGGACGAAGTGAATTGTGTTGCTCAGTGTAAAAATCCTCCTTATCTACCTACATCCCTCCCCCAAAAAAAAGGCAAAATTGAAAAAAAAGGAAAAACATTTAAAAAAAATTTAAAGAAATATATATAGTGACGAAATTATAAAGTTTCAGAAGTAAGAATTTTTCAAGCACACTTTGACATGCATCGACCGTTCTTGACAGTGGCAAAATGTAAAGGTCAGATTAATTAAGTAAGATATGATGATGATGATGATGATGAGACGATGCTGTGTATATCGCGGCCCGTCATGTTAGTGTCGCGTGATGGTGTAATTTATTTTCCTTGTACATCGTATCAAAACACTGAAAATATATGTAGATGTATCGTTTATTTTGCAATATTATTATGAGACGCAATTAATCATATGATGCTGTAATTTAAGATCTTAACCAAATGAAACAAAGATATATCATTGTGTCATTTTATCACTGATCAGTCATCTCACAATGCATCATAACTCTGATACCTGTGACAGTCAGAAGGGAAGCTAATATCTTAAGTCTGCTGCCTCCCCTAATCACACTGTAGAGCAGTGTTTCTTAACCTTTTTGCCACCACGCCCCATTTTGTAGTTGGTCCTTGCCTCCATGCCCCCCCTTCACTTCTTAAACCAAGATATTTCAAAAGAATCCTGAATCAGAAAGAAAAACGGAAAAAAGTGCGTCTCTAATGTCTTCATGTCACATAATTTTTCATTAACACCTTGCATATACCCTGCAGATTATGTTAGATCACGTATAAAGGAAGCTGCACGCTGTGATAATACTGATAAAAATAACATTGATAATAGTAATGATAATTTTTTTTTTTTTATATTGCATAGAAGTATACGGAGTTAGTGAAACATGGCAAAGCGTTACCGCAGAGTTTTCACTCACACTTTCTCCTCTCTAGCGCCTTTCTTCGCTCACTTTCGCGAGCGAGGTTCAAGTTAAATACTTGACAGCTCTTCATTTTTCTTTCTTGGCTCACGCCCCCCTAGGTCCCACGCGCGCCCCCCAGGTTAAGAACCGCTGCTTTAGAGCTATTATTTCAATGTTGGCTATGCGCTTCCCGGAAACAGATAACAGCGGCCGGCGAGAGGCGGCTTCATGTTCCTCGGTAATACAAGTAGTACTCAAACCTTTACACACATTTCAAGTTACGTACAAACCATATGAAACTGTATTATGTTTATATTTTCATTATCTCAGTGTTCCCGTAACATTCGAAATGTTTCATCTAAACATTCTAAAGGATGTTGCAAACTTGTACATTTCCTTCTTTCCCTCACCTAACACTTGGTTTCTGCGTAGCTCGGCTGGAGAGGGTGTTCCTGACCCAGCCAGTGAGGATAGCATGGACGTGTCTGAAGTCAGCAACAGCAGCGGGACTCTAGCCAATCACTCGCCTCTCTCCGACCACATCTCCAGCAACATTTACTCCTACGAGCACGGCGTCCGAGATCCTCTAAGGTTTCCAATGCAGGTAAGAAGGAATTGCCACGCTTTCTCGTGACATATTATTCGCTGCTTCAGTGTTTAACATAATTTCATAAGCATTGGAGGAATTGTGGCTTATGCATACGGAAAAGAAGTGCCAAACAGTTGCATAATGTATGGCAGTTGCAGATTCTTTGATCTATATCAAGAAAATGTATGTAAATGAAATCTTAGATGGAAATGAAAACAGATTGTTTCATTGGTTCATTTGAGAGTCTGTAACCTCATCAAGGTGAAAAAATATTTTACTTCATACTTTTTGTTCTAGTTAACACGATACACATGCATTACCTATTCCATCTGAGCAGAACGGGCGGTTAGTGGGCGCCGCGGTGAAGGGGGATCTGTCTCTGCCCTCGGGAGTGGGTGAGGCGGCGGCGGCGCCTGCTGGAGGGCACAAGCCTGCGCCCTTCAATCTCTCCCACCTGGAGTACACTTTGCCAGACACGGAGATATATGAGCCCGAGACAGGTAATGAACATATTCAACAAAGAGAAAGGTAAAAATTTTCATTGATACACCTGTACACATGCCATGAAGGACAAGCGAGCTGTGCATTAATTCTTCTGTTGCTCCCACAGTGGATTTTCCCAACTCGCCCACGGCCATGCGTTATCTGGCGGACCCCAGCGAGGAGTGTAGCGGCGTGCGCCTTGCTGAGCGGGAGGACACCTCGCAGCCGCCCGTCACGCCCACAGAGGAGGACCGGTCCCTCTACACGGCCGTGGTGTCCCCGCCCACCGGCCAGGTCACTCTCAGGAAAGGTGGGTGGCCCTCGCCCTTGACCCTGCAGGGGAAGGGCAGGACATGCTTAGCTCAACGCCAGTCAGGAAACTGTTTTGAATAGGAAATACTGAACGTTTTCCTTGCATATGAATTCAAAAGTAAGGGTATAGTGGACGCATTTTTTCATTTATGAGTTTCAAAAATGCAAACTCTTATTAATTAAAGATGGACATTTCAAGCTGGGAGGATGATATTAGGGATTTGCTTGCTCCGCACTATTGACCTGCAGAAAGATATATACGCACTACTTTATCGGTAGCTTTTTATTTTGTCATAATCATCATTATCGTTATTATCGTTATTATTATAATTGATATTAATATCACAATAATTTAGATTAGCACTTTTGTTGAGTCTGATCCTACTTTGAAGTATTCATACTGATACGAGTGCTGAAAATGAAAAGATGAAAAAACCCATCAATCATTCTGAGACTGTCACTAAAAGATTGAGAAAAGCCTAAAAATGACAAAAACAATCACTGATAGGATGATATTAGAAGCTGGAACTGCATTGCCTTTACTTTTCTCTCAAGTCACGTAAGATATCAGTGCGAAGGTTTATTTTGTATATACCATAACTTTAATATTAATTACGTGACATGTGATTGTTATTTTCGTCTATGAACATAGGCCATATATGCAGACCTGAAATTTTGACTAGATCAGGTCGTACTCTTGCTCTCTCTCTCATGCGTGTGAGTACGTGTGTGCGCATTCCTTTACACCAGGCAATAGATAGGCACACACAGGGTAAAAAAGAAAATACATTTGTGTGTCACTAATTCCCGACTGACAGACAATATGAATCTTACCAGCCTGGAGTACTTGTCAAGGTCTCTGTTGCCAGATGTATTCGTTTTTTTTTCTTCTTCTTTCTCCTTTGCATGACGGTTTCATTACCTGATTAATATGACTTCTCAAAACAGTTTTCACTGGTAGTAAAATATTGAGTAGCTCATCGAAAGGAACGTACGCGGTGTATGGTATCTCCCTTTGCCAGAATAGCGCCGTTCCCATCCCACCCTCCATGCACTGCAGTAGCCGTCATGTGTAGAGCAGAGATCTATCACCACCTCAAAACATGGTCGTGGTCCAACTCCCCCCCGTCCCCCACCCCGCACAGAGCGACCCTCTAGCCTGGAAGTGAACCGCAAGAAGCGCCTCACCGTCACCGAGGAGCTGCTGACGGTGGCTGTGGATGACGACCAGCACTCCATCTCGTCTCTCAGTCAGCATAGCGACGATGACGACGACGACGCGCAGATGCTCTCCCACGATGAGTTCACCGACATGCTCACGCCGGACGACATCGACACTCCCGACGAGCTAGAGGAGTCCATCATGGAGCGTAAGGGGAATCCGCTTGCTATGTCCCTTGTCGCATCATCCCAGAGCCATATTCAGGGGGTCGGTAGCCTGTCCCTTAGTGTTCAAAGAGACTAACGCAATTTTGATCGTGCATAAACTAGTTTGCATAACCTTGTACTTTAGGTAAATTATATATCAATGAAGTGTTTGATTCACAACTCTATTCTCTATGAAAGATTAATGGACAGCCTCCACCACCTCGGGTCAGCTTCCTTGACCATGCTTCTCTCCTCTGCCTTGTGTGGCCCTGTATTCTTGCTCTTGTATCTACTCCTTTCAGTCTGTCGTGAAGCTTGATACAGCCTTAAAACTGTGGCTGTATGACAAATATACATTACAGTAAGGTCTCATATTTGGCGTCTTTGGATTTGGTGAATTCGCATTTGTTGATCCCATTCCATTGCTACCTTAATTCCCATTTGGGGACCATATTCTCTTATTTGGCAATTACTTTCCCCCATGAAACTCTAAATCGTATTTGACGACCAAATTTTTACATTTGGCGAATTTTTTCCTTTAAGAAATAATTTCTAACTGTTCTCAATGTATTGCCTCGCCAAAATTTGATCTATCATTTATTTCAATCCCAGTTCTCAGATACCCGGCGGTGCTTCGATACCAATACGCATTCTACTCACACATCTTACTAATCAAAGGATGGAGATTAAAAAAACCTTTTTATCTGTATCACCATATCATTTTTATGTATTGGTATTTGGCTACGAGATATAAAAAATAAGGTCTTGAGCAACCAAATAACCCAAAAAGGGTTGACTCTCTGAATTACCTGGTACAATTTAACGTTTTTCCTAATATATTAATAATTCACATTTGCATTTGGCGAACTTTCTCCAAGACCAATTAGTCACCAAAACCTTACTATATGCATAATAATAGTATTACTGAGTTCAAATTGGTCCTCTGGTTGTCAAATACAGCCAATCAAACATTAAGGCTACATAATCCAGGCTGTCACCCTTGCCCCCCTCCCGCTGGCAGGCCTGGGCCCACAGCCGAGGATAGATCCTCTACCGGAGTTCACCACCAGTCAGGAGACAGCTGAAGAAAGGTCGTGGCGCTCAGTGGTCATATCGGGCATCGAGAGGAGAATTGACATGAAGGTAAGAACAGGCAGCGCCACCAGTATATTTTTCCTTGCAACAAAAACAGAATATTCCCTTTGTTTTTTACATTCATTAACTTTCAATATGTGCCTCCAACAAAAACGAATATCGAGTTCGTTAGCCAATTCTTGCAAATTTCTTTCAATTTATGCAATCAAGATATGAATGAATGAATGAGTACAATAAATAGTACAAAAAAGTACAATATACAATATACGATGTATACAATCAGTCAATCACATTAAAACAAACACACACACACACACACACACACACACACACACACACACACACACACACACACACACACACACACACACACACACACACACACACACACACACACACACATGCATATGCGCACGATCACCCATATGTATGCACTTTTCAGGTGATTGAGCCGTACAAGAAGGTACTAAGCCATGGAGGGTACTTGTCGGGCAACAACGAAGCTATTATAGTGTTTTCTGCCTGCTTCCTTCCAGAGAGATGCAGGAAGGATTACGATTACGTTATGGATAATCTCTTCATGTAAGTGTCCGGTATATGATACTGTTGTGAAGTAATGATGTGAGTCGTCACATGTCCTACCTTAATTAAATGTAGCCATACCCATGCTTCCTATTGGTTTGCTTAATTTGATCTTCCAGGTATGTTTTGACGACACTGGACCAGCTTATCGCAGAAGATTACGTCCTCATCTACCTACACGGGGCGACTACGCGGGGCAACATGCCGTCCTTCGCCTGGCTCAAGGTAACCCATGTTAACATTTAAGTTAAAGTGAACATGTGATGAAATATGTCTCTGTACATTTTGAGTGTGCTGAAAGGAGCATGATGAAGCAGGTGTGCTGTGCTGCTTCGAGAGATAGTCCAACAGGTAAATAGCTGAGAAGCACATTTGGGACTGAGAGAATGGTTGATGTGATCATGCCATGCAAGTTACGTTAACTTGGTCATGTGAAGACGGGGATAAGAAAGAATGGGTGAAGCGTATTAAATGCTATGTAGTAGACATTAGTATTTAAAAAAGACATAGAATTGGAGTCCTGAGGAAGGATGTAGAGAGAAAATGGCTCATTAGATATGTTGTTCTTAGCCTCACAATTTCTCAAGTTGCCATGTAGCAAATTGTTCATTTACTATAAAGTAAATGAATGCATCTTTTCTTCGATTGGTCTATTTTTACAGCCTCTGTTCACGATGTGCACAGCGCCGACGTGAGTTTCGACAGGGGATGTTTGCAGCCTATGTTGATCTCAAGAAGGCGTTTGACTCAGTGCATCGTGAGTCACTCTGGGATCTTCTGCGACTTCGCGGGATTCCTGCAAGGACTATTGGTTTGATGACTGGTCTGTACTCTGGGGCTGTGAGTGCTGTGAAGTGTGGGGGAGGTGTATCCAGCTTCTTTCCTGTTAATACAGGAGTGAGGCAAGGGTGCGTCCTTGCCCATCACTTTTCAACACTTGTATGGACTGGGTATTGGGCAAGGTTGTAGATCAAAGTGATTGTGGAGCATCCCTCGGCAACACCAACATCACTGATCTTGTTTTTGCCGATGATGCAGTAATCTTTGCGGAGTCGCTGGAGGTTCTGGTGATGGCTCTCGAGGCGCTGTACGAGGAGGCAAAGCCTTTGGGACTTGAGGTATCCTGGCTTAAGACCAAGGTCCAGGTGTTTGGAGGCCTGCTAGATGAAACAGTACAGTCTGTTCATGCGTGCGGCGAGGACATTGAGATCTTGGAAAGTTTTACATACCTTTGTAACGCAGTCCATAATGACGGCGGGTCACGTCAAGAAATCTTACGGCGGATTGGCATAGCCCACGGTGTTATGGACTCGCTCAGCAGGAGTATTTGGCGTTGTCGGTACCTGTGCAGGAAGACAAAGATCCGGATCATCAAGTCGCTTGTGATCCCTGTCTTACTCTATGATTGTGAGACATGGACACTAAATAGCGACTTGAAGAGACGAATCAATGCCTTTGGTAATAAGTGTCTTCTCAGAATCATGGGGTATCGCTGGGATGATTACGTATCAAATCAGCGATTGCACCGTGAGAATGAATCGAAGCCTATTACCTGCATAGTCCTGTCAGCGCCACAGCGTCAACTTCGGCTATATGGGCATGTGGGACGCTACCCTGAAACCGATCCTTCCCATCGGGTTGTATCTGTAAGAGACAATCCGGCGTGGAGGAGGCCAAGGGGGCGCCCACAAGGCTCGTGGCTGGGGCAAGTTGATGTCTCTTGTCGAGAGTTGCTTGGTATGAGAAAGAAGCCTGCATGGGGACTCGCGCGTGGTGACCCCCAGGAGTGGCGTCGTAGGGTGGGCGAGGCGACGCGCCCCCCGGCGTATGCCCCCAATGATTGATTAATTGACATGAATATATGAGTCTCCCATCCCTCCCTCCGTTTTCTTCATCCACTCCACGTATTATTTTTCCATTTTCTTGATGCTACTCCTATGACGCTGCCCTTAAGCTCCGCCCTTTGCGCGTGGGTCTACTCTGTCTATAGGCCACTGCACTGAATAATAAGATCTCGTTCCAAATGTTCATAAATCTTGATTAGATAGGTAACTTGCGGACAACTGGGTGCTAGCGACCAATATTTGATGTTATTTTAACCACAATAAGGCAATTTTAAGTGTTCTTATGTTGAAAATCTGGTTTTCACTAATAAAACCAATGGTTTTGATATACTCATGTCCATACCACTTTTCGAAATAAACAATCGACATGAATACTCACTGAGAGGACATTAGCCTACATATAATAAGAGAACACAAAAATGTTTTATGAAGTAGAAAAAATAGCTTTATACTAAAACCGTGGAACTTGATTTACGAAACATTGAAGATGACAAAAGGGGTGATACACTATATTGAGGCTAAACTTGTGCTTCCCTTGACTGTATCCCTGCAGCGCTGCTACCAGATGATCGACCGGCGGCTCCGCAAGAACTTACAAGGGTTGTATTTAGTGCATCCAACGTTCTGGGTGAAGACTGTGGTGGTGATGACTCGCCCTTTCGTCAGGTATTGCTCTGAAATGAGAAAATCTTGCACTGTCAATACAACAATATCATAATTATTAACTTTGTAAACATAGGAATTTGACTCCCAATAAATGAATTTTTTATATATTCGTTTCACAGTGAGCTATATAAACACAGTCGCTTTCTCTTCCAGTGCAAAGTTTGCTCGAAAGTTGAGATTTGTAAACGATTTGAAAGAACTCTCCAGCCTTATCCCAATGGACCAAGTGTGTATCCCAGACAGAGTCAAACAGTAAGTGATATGCCTTGTCCACCGCCACCAGCCCTGTCCTGCCCTGCCCCCACCACCTGTCCTGCCATGCCCCACCACCTGTCCTGCCATGCCCCCACCACCTGTCCTGCCCTGCCCCCACCACTTGTCCTGCCATGCCCCCACAACCTGTCCTGCCCTACCCCCACTACCTGTCCTGCCATGCCACCACCACCTATCCTGCCCTGCCCCCACCACCTGTCCTGCCCTGCCCCCACCACTTGTCCTGCCATGCCCCCACCACCTGTCCTGCCCTGCCCCACACTTGTCCTGCCATGCCCCCACCACCTGTCCTGCCATGCTCCCACCACCTTCCTGCCCTGCCCCCACCACCTGTCCTGCCCTGCCCCCACCACTTGTCCTGCCCTGTCTACCACCTGTCCTACCCTGCCCCCACCACTTGTTCTACCCTGTCTCTACCACCTGTCCTGCCCTGCCCCCACCACTTGTCCTGCCCATGCCCCCACCTGCCGCCTGCCCCCATGTCCCCTCACCACCTGTCCTGCCCTGCCCCCACCACCTGTCCTGCCCCTGCCCCCACCACCTGTCCTGCCTGTCTCTACCACCTGTCCTGCCCTGCCCCCACCACTTGTCCTGCCCTGTCTCTACCACCTGTCTTGCCCTGCCCCCACCACTTGTCCTGCACCTGCCCCCCCACCTGTTCCTGCCCTGCCCCCACCACCTGTTCCTGCTCTGTCTCTACCACCTGTCCTGCCCTGCCCCCACCACTTGTCCTGCCCTGTCTCTACCACCTGTCCTGCCCTGCCCCCACCACTTGTCCTGCCCTGTGTCTACCACCTGTCCTGCCCTGCCCCCACCACTTGTCTGCCCTGTCTCTACCACCTGTCCTGCCCTGCCCCCACCACCTGTTCTGCCATGCCCCCACCACTTGTCCTGCCCTGTCTACTGTGACAAGTTGTATGTTTATGAATTTGGGTGAATAGAAAAAGATTGGAGGTGGTTCATGAATTTAAGTGGCTTGGTTCTATCATGTGCAAGCAAAGAAGCATGCAAGGTGAGATGAGAGAAAGAGCGCTGCAAGGGAAGAAATTGGTTGAATCTCTAGAATGTATGATGAAAGAAAGATAATGAGTATGATGAATACTGCAAGCATGGAGGTAAAATGGGGACTGAGATGCAATAGTTGTACCAACAATCACATATGCAGGTGAGACTTGCGTGTGGAATGGAGAGACAAAGATCAAAGATCAAATATATTGAAATCACTTGTTATAGAAGTGCCTCTGGTGTAAGAGGAATGGATGAAGAAAGTAATGAAAGGGTGTATACCATGCTTGGAATGTCAAGTAAAGGTGAAGGGATGAAAGGTGGAGTGGTTGAGAGGATAAAGTGAATCACTGACTACTAAGGTGTTTTGGCCATATAGAAAGAATGGCAGAAATTGGGATGACTAAAAGAGTATGTATGAGTGAAGTGTTATGCGGTGGTTACTAGAGAGAGACCCCCAGTGAAATGGGAGGCCAAAGTGTTAGAGTATGTGAGAGAAAGAGGCGTGAGAAGACTGAGAGGATTAGAAAATGCAAGGTGGAACGCAAGGATAGCAATAATGGAAACTCTTCTGTCATGGCCATTCATCCCCTTGGGGGAGCCCGTAGGAATGGGCATCAAAAAGAGAGAGAGAGAGAGAGAGAGAGAGGAGAGAGAGAGAGAGAGAGAGAGAGAGAGAGAGAGAGAGAGAGAGAGAGAGAGAGAGAGAGAGAGAGAGAGAGAGAGAGAGAGAGAGAGAGAGAGAGAGAGAGAGAGAGAGAGAGAGAGAGAGAGAGAGAGAGAGAGAGAGAGAGAGAGAGAGAGAGGAGAGAGAGGAGGAGAGAGAGAGAGAGAGGAGAGAGAGAGAGAGAGAGAGAGAGAGAGAGAGAGAGAGAGAGAGGAGAGAGAGAGAGAGAGAGAGAGAGAGAGAGAGAGAGAGAGAGAGAGAGAGAGAGAGAGAGAGAGAGAGATGGATAGATTCTTATGAACTAATGCTTTAGGATTATTAAGCCTTAAATCCTTTCTCAATCTTCTCCCGTTCTTCCAGCAGTTTCCTGTTTTTCACTCTCAGTTGAGTTAGCATTGCTCTTGCATAATTATCATTGTTATTTCTTAATTCAGAAGGCCTGCTGATAGCCAAAGCAGCGCAAACGTATTTTGAAAAATGTACGTCATTATTTTGATATCAGTAAATAATTGTAACCATTAGAGCACCTCTGACATTTTTCAGTCAAGCCCACTAACTCTCTTTTTTTATTTCAGATATGATGAAATTAGGGAGAGTCTGCTGGTGACATAAGTGAGTATTCTACCTGTAGTTAACTAATATTCTAATTTACAACAATATTTGAGATGAATGAATGATGCATTGTCATAAAGGAATGATTTCCTTCAATGCATATTATTGTCCCATGTTCATGGGAAATATGGACTTTTGGTATAACACCTTCAGCAACAATCTATCAAAATATATTTTCATAGAGTCCTGTGTTTCGTCTTTTACAGGAAGACCTTGAGCACAAACCTGTCTGGAGTGCTGCTAAAACCCTAAGCCAGTGTTTGCAGCAAAAAACTCCATTCATCTGCCTTCTGCTGCTGCTGTGCAATTGTAATAGAGATTTTGCTGGGATTTTGTGTCCAAGATGAAACGTTTGGCTTTATAACAACACACACATTTGAATTCATAACTGGTAATCAGGACTTTAGCAGATAAACACTGTATCTTTGTGAGAGTGAAATGTGGCATCCATAACCGACTATAGTAAGTAATAATTTGCATATCATTTATTGATTGAATTTTCATTTACTAGGATTATAGATATATTGTTATTCAGCATAATCTAACAAAAATTGTAACTGGTGGTGGGAAGGTTTCACAGCACAAAGTGGACATAATACACTGCATTCTTGGCCTGAGGCTTAGCGATGTTCCTAGCGAGGGTGCGGGGCCGGTGCTTGATGAGTGTTGGCAAGGTGCATGCATTTACAGGAACAGATAGAGATACATTGTTATTATTAGCATTTGTTTAAACGGAAATTTCACTTTGAATACAATGTATCATGCCTAGAATATATATATATATATATATATTATATATATATATATATATATTGTGATATATAATATATATATATATATTAGTATATATATATATATATATATATATATATATATATATATATATATATATATATATATATATATATATATATATATATATATATATATATATAATATTTATATATAAATAAATTTTAGGTTCTATATCATATATATTATGTATAATTTCTAACAGGTAAGCTTGTTGATACTGCACCATATGATTTTACGGTCTACAACATTAAATAGTGTGCATATTTGTCTGGGGTAATTTATATATGTCATCATCATGATATATTAGTAAACATTATATATATCTATATTTTATGTTATATATATATATTATATTATATGATATTATATATTTATATATATATTATATATATATATATATATATATATATATATATATATATATATATATATATATATATATATATATATATATATATATATATATATAATATATATATATATAATATATATATATATATATAAATATATATATATATGTATGGAGAGTTGCAGTCCTGTAGATAAAAGGAAAGTAATCAGCCAAGATACAGTGAAGAACATAAGAAAATAAGGAAGCTATAAGAGGTCGTGAGACCTACACGTGGTACTTCCTGTTTGGCCTTCCAGAAGATTGAAGGGCCTTCCAGGAAACTGTACAGTACTGCTGAAGAAAATTTACCCAATATATTCTGCATATACACTAATTGTATAAACAACTGAAAATGCATGCATGCTTTGTGAATATTGTAAACATATGCATTATAATATCACATGTGTGATAAATGACACCATATACAAAACCCAATAGCCTTTGTAATACTTAAATGTCATGTTGGCCATTATTGTAGCTGCAGATGATAAAATCACATCATTTTTTTCTTTAAGTTTATGTCATTTTAAGCAAACGTTCAGCTTATTTCATGACAATGGCAATAACCACAGCATTCTTTATCATAACAACCATAAGCATGATTTGCTAGCTGCACAATGCAATTTTTGTCTTAATAAAGCAGAATTTAGATGCGTGATATTCACAGTGTAAAACTTTTAGTGAAAGCATGCATAATTTTCCTTCATTGCCAGTAGCCCTGTCCTCCGGGTGACATTTTTACCTTTATAACTTGGAAAAGCGTTGATGTGTTTTCCACACCAGCTTAACAGAAGTTACATTCATTTGGACACATGTGCATTGATATCATAATCATAGTGCATCTCCAAGACATTTGCATTGCCGGCTGCCTGTGCCCAGTGATCTGCTCTGTCATCCTCCCTTCTCGCAAAGAATAAAGAAAAAGCCATCCCTCCATCCAAGAAATGTTTCAAGTGTGAGTTTGTTGGGAGGGTGTCGGAGGTCATTGTTTCACGGCTTCAAACATGGAGAAGGTGGCGCGTTTGCTTCTGTATACACGCCACCACAGCCTGCTCATGCAACCATACGCATCTCAATACGTGATCATACTCCATTTTGATGGCATCTGTTTCCCAGACAGTTAATCCCACTTCCCATTTAATCATAGAAAATATTGACAAAACATTATTCAAAGTTTTACAACAATATTTTTATTTGACAGTTAGGGAAATGTCATCAGGTGAAGAATATCTTGCTTAGAGTGTTGGGAAAAATGAGTTAGTTGTGGGTGATGTGCCTGGAGGTTAGGATCTAGACTTTCATTTCCATTGAGTGCTAAAGGTTTACGTGTCACGTCATACACACAACTGTCCCACCGTGCAGGAAGATAGATCTTAGCTACATTAATTTTTAAGGTAAACATCTTGAATAAAGTATGTAAATTATTTTAGTTACTTTTACATACTGATTTCTTAAAATACAAATAGTGTAACGTGTAAAGCTTTGTACATACACAACATGTAACAAGAGTCTTCATAAGACATATATACAGTATCATAACATACACATAACTAAGTCATTGTGATCTTGCACGTTGACCATGATGTGTCGATGTTGAGTTAGTGGCTTGCTAGTCTTCCCCAGGTAACATTAGCATCACCATCGATCCCTTTCCCCCCCTGCTTGCTACCCATTCCACAACATATCACAAACTGAACTAACACACTTCTAAAAGATCCAAACTGATAAATACTTTGTTTTGCAGTAACATGAAATACATTTATACATTTAAGGATAAGTAAAAGATTGTATGGGAATATTTCTACTAAAGTGAATGCGTCATATGAAGAGGACATTTTTAATGAAGACCAAATGCTCCTAAGGCACATGTACAACCCTTCATTGCTAATTATGTTATTAGTGTGTACTTGTGTAGCAACTATTCATAACTAACCCACCACACCTTGTTACCCAACCATCTAGTTTCATGGTATTATCACACGACATGATATTTATTTGAAAGGAATCTGCTGTTTTTAATGATTTAAGTAAACATTTATAATTGTATACGGTATTATTATTCTCCGTACCAAATGACCTAAATAATTTCTTGTAAGATACACTTATGCTTTACTTCCATATATAATTATCGACAAAATCATGAATTCACTAGATGTATTTAAATATTTTTTTTTTTTTTTTATCATGCATCTTTTCCATTCTTTCCAGTGTTCTTCATACTTATTTTTTCTTCTTTTTTGTCATACATTTTTTTTCTTTTTCTTCATACAGTTGTCTAAATCTCCTCTTTCATGGTCTTATTTTATATAAAACCTAAGCATAACCTATCCTTAATCGATCCAAGTTTTGGTTTCCAGAGACCGAAAATAATTATACAAGAGGGTAGAAGGTTAGTGGAACCGTACACAAGATTAGCCCTTCATAAGGTACGTACGTAGTAATACGGCAGGTTTAATATTATACAATACATATATATATATATTTTCTCTTTTCTTTTCTTTTTTCTTTAATGCTGTTTCTTTAGCGGGCAATCTTACCATACCAAGTAGATTTGTGGCAACATACTACAGTGTATGCCTGTAGGATTTTTTTGTGCAATTAATTTGCTTCAGGATCTTAAACGTTTCTTTTAAGTCCCCACAGATTTTGCGATTCTTTAAGGAAAAAAATATTAAGTTTTCGCAACCTCTCGTCATAAGATAAATCCTTCCATCCTTCCTTTCTTCCTTCACAAAAAGAAAGTAAGGCGCTGATGATATAATGTATACCAGGTTAAGAAGAAACTAGGCTGTGGGGAATTTAAACACTTGCACGCTAAAAATTAATATCCTTATCAACCTTTCATCACTAAGCTTCAGGAGCCAGGAGCGTCTCTTCCATTTCATGGCTGTTTGTCTCATCACCACAGGGGGCTTTAACGCATTGGAAGGGGGAGGGGGTGGCGGGACGAAGAGGAAGAGGGGGAGAAGGAGCTATGTTAAGAAAAGAGGAACATGAGGGGTAGTGGTAAATTAATTAACAGAAAGCTCTCCTCTCTCTCTCTCTCTCTCTCTCTCTCTCTCTCTCTCTCTCTCTCTCTCTCTCTCTCTCTCTCTCTCTCTCTCTCTCTCTCTCTCTCTCTCGCTGCTTAGCCGAGATTTAATCCAACGACGGGAAGGTTCTTCGTTGGATTAGATCTCTGATCTTGGCTAAGCGATATCACTATCTTTGTATCTTGCATTACGTCGTTAAGAGGAGAGTTAGGAGAAGGTAAGCTAAAGAAGAGCACTATTATAGGACGTGAAGGAATAAAATGGAAGAGTATGTGACAGTGGCGTAGCCAAGGAGGTTGTATAGGCCTATACAGCCTCCTTGGGCGTAGCTAAGTATCTATCAATGTATGGGGGGATTCCAGATTCTCATGGTGGGGTTTCATGCCCCCTCCCCCCCGTAGCTACGCCACTGGCTATAGCTAATCTGATGTTATATAAGGTTGAAAGATAACGAGGCAACAGCCACTACTTTGCAGGGAGGACTAACAACCTCAAATCACGCGTAAGTTCTCACTCCCTCCCTCCCTCCCACTCCCACTCACAGCAGCGCAGCCAGAAAATTTTGACTCGGGTGGTCAAAGTTGGACACAGATCTAGTGTGGGGTGGCCATGGCATAG
>JACEEZ010017512.1:197500-215000 GCA_016584305.1 Chionoecetes opilio | reverse complement strand
CCACACAGACGGGCCGCTTATATCCCCGCCCACGCGCCTAACCAACGCACCCGCCACCTCCGCTTGTCCCCTGGGGCAGGTGCTACTCAACTCTACGATGCCCCGACGTCCTGCCAGGCACCTGCCCCGGTGACTTTGCCCCTGTGTTTCTCCTGGGCTCCTGAGATGAAGGGGCCACGGCGGGGCAAATAGTGGCGCTCTGCGTTGCCCCTGTGGTTCTTCTCCTGGGCCCCAGGGACGACGGGGCTTCGGCGGGACGACTAAGGAATACCCCAGGGGCGGGATAGCCCCAGGGGCGGGAAGTGCAACTCTACGAGACCTTGACGTCCCTGCAACACTGCCCGCTCCGGTGGTGTTTCCCTGGGGCCGCAGGGCTTCCCGGAGCCGCCGTGGGGCAACCAAGGGGCGCCCTACTTTGCCCCAGGGGGTAGGGAAGTGCAACTCTACGAGACCATGACGTCCCTCCACACTACCTGCCCCTGTGGCCTCTCTTCAGGGCCCTTGGGGAGCCACTGGGCGCTGGGGCCGGACACTAGCGGCGGGCCTGGGGCGGAGGTGAAACTCTACGTCGCTACAACGCCCTACTAGATGCCTCCTTCCGGAGGCTTCCTCTGTGTTTCCCCCCCGGGACCCCGGGGCATTACGAGACACCTGCAACAGGATCTTAGGACCTCTTGAGTACCACATACAGGTCTTCCTGAAGGCGACACAGCAGATGGTGATGTATTATATGATTGACAGTGCATGACAGGGGCGGGCGATTAATGGATGCCCCCGGGGTAACTATGCAAGCTAGGGATCCCGGGGGGGACAGGGAGGTTCGCCCCCCGGCAAATGCCGGGGCGTTACTAGCCTGGGGAGGTAAGCTCCCCGTATCTCCGAAGCTACGGGCACTGCCCCGTGTACCTTCCGGTACAAGGAGATAAGCCCAACCCGGCACCTTCAGGTAGGGGTGCCGGGGTTAATTGCCATGCCACGACCAGCGACCGATTGGATAGAACCATAGCGGGTTGGGGGGCCGCTAAAACAGGAGCTATATCAACACCCCCCGTTGAGCCCGCGCACGCGATTTCCTTCCCCCCTTCGGGAGTAGGGCGGTGTGGGGCTTAACATTTTCTATTATATTTATGGATTCCTGACTTTTTCTATTATATTTATGAATTCCTGACTTTTTCTATATATGAATTCCTGACTTTTTCTATATATGAATTCCTGACTTTTTATATTATATTTATGAATTCCTGACTTTTTCTATTATATTTATGGATTCTTGACTTTTTATATTATATTTATGAACTCCTGACTTTTTCTATTATATTTATGGATTCCTGACTTTTTACATTATATTTATGAATTCCTGACTTTTTCTATTATATATATGAATTTCTGACTTTTCTATTATATTTATGGATTCCTGACTTTTTTTATTATATAAATGGATTCATGACTTTTTCTATTATATTTAAGGATTCCTGACTTTTTCTATTATATTTAAGGATTCCTGACTTTTTCTATTATATTTAAGGATTCCTGACTTTTTCTATTATATTTAAGGATTCCTGACTTTTTCTATTATATTTAAGGATTCCTGACTTTTTCTATTATATTTAAGGATTCCTGACTTTTTCTATTATATTTAAGGATTCCTGACTTTTTCTATTATATTTAAGGATTCCTGACTTTTTCTATTATATTTAAGGATTCCTGACTTTTTCTATTATATTTAAGGATTCCTGACTTTTTCTATTATATTAAGGATTCCTGACTTTTTTCTTATTTATGATTTGTGTTTGATTCATGATTTTTCTATTATATTTAAGGATTCCTGACTTTTTCTATTATATATAAGGATTCCTGACTTTTTCTATTATATTTAAGGATTCCTGACTTTTTCTATTATATAAATGGATTCATGACTTTTTCTATTATATTTAAGGATTCCTGACTTTTTCTATTATATATGTGGATTCATGACTTTTTCTATTATATTTAAGGATTCCTGACTTTTTCTATTATATTTAAGGATTCCTGACTTTTTCTATTATATATGTGGATTCATGACTTTTTCTATTATATTTAAGGATTCCTGACTTTTTCTATTATATTTAAGGATTCCTCACTTCTTTTATTACCTCCGCCAACGAAGTTGGAGGGAGGTTATGTTTTCACCCCGATCTGTCTGTTTGTTTGTTTGTTTGTTTGTTTGTTTGTTTGTTTGTCAGTGTACAAGATTTTTCGAAAAGGTACGACTAGATTTGGACCAAACTTGGTATACCAAGTCTATTTGGTATAAGGAAGAACTGATTTAATTTTGGATGAAATCGAATCAAAACTGTTGTTTTGGATGAAATCGAATCACAACTGTTGCCATGGCAACCAATTGAAAATCCGATTTTCCCTATCCTCTAATATGGTAAATGAAATATTCGGGCAGAGGTATGCGCTCCACTGAGTGCCCCCGCCCTAGTTATATATTCATGACTTTTTCTATTATATTTATGGATTCCTCACTTCTTTTATTATATTTAAAGATTCCTCACTTCTTTTATTATATGTATGGATTCTTGACTTTTGCTATTATATATATGGATTCCAGACTTTTTATATCATATTTATGTATTCCTGACTTTCTCCATTATATTTATGGATTCCTGACTTTTTCTATTATATTTATTCTTTTTTTCCTTCTTATATTTGTATTTTTGTCTTTATACGCCATATTCTGATGAAAAATGACTTTTTCCAAGAATTTTGCTCTTCTTTCTATTTTCGGTTCCAATTATTGATACAGTGATTGACTGTAATCCCAAAAAAGGGGAAATGTGCCTGACATCAGAGGTCATATGGCAATTTTTTTTGTAATTACCTTTTTTCCTGCTATTCTTTTTTCCTTCTTATATATGTCTTTTTTGTTTTTATACGCCAGATTCTGGTGGTATATGACTTTTTCTTCAAAAATTTTTGCTCTTCTCTCTATTTTCGGTTCATATTTTGATACAGTGAGTAATTAACTTTTTTTCCTGAAATTCTTTTTTTCCTTCATATTAAATTTTGTTTTGTTTTTATACACCAGATTCTGATGGTATATGACTTTTCTTCAAGAATTTTGCTCGTCTTTCTATTTTCGGTTCCAATTATGATACAGTGAGTAATTAACTTTTTTTCCCGATAATCTTTTTTTCCTTCATATTTTTTGTTTTTGTTTTTATACACCAAATTCTGATGGTATATGACTTTTCTTCAAGAATTTTGCTCTTCTTTCTATTTTGAGTGAGTGAGTAAAAGTGAGAAGGAGAGTTAATGAGTTGAGGAGTTAGTGAATAAATGAGTGAGTGCGTGAATGAGGTTGTGAGTGAGTGATTGCAACTTAGGTGTTCTCCCCCCTCCCTCAGACAAGGCCGCGGAAAAGGAAGGAAGGAAGAAAGGAAGAATAGAAAATAGGAAGGATGGCAAGTAATCTGAAAGTGCATATGCTTCGGCTTCGTCCCGGCCAGGAGGTAAGTCTCTCCTCCTCCTTCTCCTCCTCCTCCTCCTCCTCCTCCTCCTCCTCCTCCTCCTCCTCCTCCTCCTCCTCCTCCTAGCATATACTAGAGAAAACTGCGAACTCATACAAAGTGATCTCGACAAACTATCAGATTGGAGTGATAAATGGCTATTAAAATTCAATTCCGATAAATGGAAAGTAATGCATATAGGCAACGATAACCTCAAATATAACTATCAAATGCAAAATAAATCGTTAACTGAAGTACAGCAGGATAAGGATTTAGGTGTCATCATCAGTAATGATCTGAAAACAAGTCCGCAATGCCTAGCTGCCAGTAAAATGGCAAATATGATGTTGGGCTTTATTAAACGCAACTTTGAACATAAAACTCCGAAAGTAATGACACAATTATACACGTCCTTGGTTAGGCCGCACTTGGAATATGCCGTTCAATTCTGGTCGCCCTGTTTCGTAAAAGATCAAGCCAAATTGGAATCAGTGCAAAGAAGAGCAACCAAACAAATTCCATCTCTGCGAAATTCACCTTATGAAGAGAGACTGCGGAAACTTAATATGTTTTCCTTAAAGGATCGAAGAATCCGTGGGGACATGATAGAAACCTTTAAGATCCTAAAAGGATTTGATGTCATTAATCAAGAGAACCTATTCGAGCTTTCAACTCAAGTGACAACAAGAAATAATGGTTTAAAACTAAACGGTCAACGTTGCATCACCGATCTCCGTAAAAAATATTTCAATGTTAGAGTCGTTGATCGATGGAACAAGTTACCAGCAAATGTTGTCGGAGCCAGCACAAAAACTACATTTAAAAACAGACTTGACGCGCACTGTAAAGTAAATGGGTATTGATAGTGCGAATTCATATCTAGTCCCCCGTATCGATTAGTTGTAGTGGTAGTGGTAGTTGTAGTTAGTATTTTTCATATCCTATCATTCTACAATATGAAACTTCCATGTTCCTATCCTCTTTAGGGACATGGTATCATTTTCCAACTGTTTTCTTACAAGTAGTTGATAGTTAGTAGTATGTAGTGCAGCAGATACCCTCGGTATGGACCAATAGGTCTCCTGGTGTCTGTTATTCCTATGTAACCTATGTAATCCTCCTCCTCCTCCTCCTCCTCCTCCTCCTCCTCCTCCTCCTCCTCCTCCTCCTCCTCCTCCTCCTCCTCCTCCCGATCTTCCCTCTCTTAACAGGAGAAATTGCAATAACAACACTATGGATATAAAGCTAAAAAACAACAGTGAAAATACAGCAACAGTCTTCAATAACCATTTCTTTAAAAAATCAGAAACTTCATCTCAAAATGATAAAGAACAACGTAACTCACATAAACAATTCTTCAATAACTCAACAGTATTTTCTCTATATCTGTATCCAGCCACTACTGCTGAAGTTCAACATTACCTAAAGACCTTAAAAGATACAGCTGCGGGGTATGATGATATTCCACCACATTTAATCCATCACACTGCACAGTATGTGGATGTTGCACTCACTCATATCATTAATCTGTGCTTTCATCAAGGTTATTTCCCAACTAAATTAAAAGTAGCAAAAGTTATACCTATACATAAATCCGGTGCAAAAGAAGATGTAAATAATTACAGACCAATATCTATTCTGCCTTCAATCAGCAAAGTATTTGAAAAAGCAATAGCTATAAGACTACTGATTTTTAGAAATTTAATTTGTTATCTGAGAGCCATTTGGTTTCCGTAAAAATAAGACAACGGAAAAGCATATTAAAGTTCACACCGAAGTGCATAAGAGTCTGGAAAATAAGTTACATGTTGTTGGAATATTTCTTGATTTGAGTAAAGCTTTTGACTCTCTTAATCATACAATATTATTGGATAAACTTGGCAATATTGGTATCAGAGGAATAACACTAGAACTGTTTTCTAGTTATTTGTCAGATAGAAAACAGGCTGTCTACTGTAATAACAATCAATGTACACTGAAAAACATTGACAGGTTAGTGCCACAAGGATCAATTTTGGGACCTTTATTGTTTTTAGTTTACATTAATGATATTGCTAACGCTAGTGATAAATTCAATTATGTTTTATTTGCAGACGACACCAATCTCCTCATGACAGACAAGACATTAGACCAATTGCATGTAAAAGTTAATACCGAACTGGAGAAAATAACGAGATGGGTTTTGGCAAACAAATTAGCTGTTAACATAAAAAAGACTAATTATATATTATTTCAAAGTCGTTCTACTACTAATAACCTAGAATCAATATTCTTGAGAGGGTGTGAACTACAACGAGTGTCTAGTACAAAATTCTTGGGTGTTATAATTGACGAACATTTGAACTGGAAAAATCATATTCAGTCTGTGTGCTTAAATTTATCAAAAATGTGTGGAATCATATACAAAATTCGACACAGCCTAACGATTGAGGCATTACGGAACATTTATTATTCTCTTTGCTACCCTTACATTATATATTGTGTATCTATCTGGGGATGTACTTGGCCTACAATCATAAAAGATGTTTTTGTGTCTCGAAAGAAACTCATCAGAACAATTTGTTTTAGAGGTAAATATGATTCTACTGATATGTTATTTAATGATTTAGGGCTGCTAAAATTTGATCTCGTTAGGAAATACTTTTTGTTACTAACTATTTTTAATGATATAAATAACAGTGATCAAAACAATAAAATATTTACAGTTTTCCACCACAGTCAAGGTACAAGGGGAAATAATATTGCTCTGATTTTTCCACAAGCACGCACAACACTATATACATTTTCTTTACACTGTGTTGGGCCACAATTTTGGAATGCAATACCTAATGATTTGAAGGCAATTATTAATGTCAATACATTCAAAGTTAAACTTAAAAGATATTTATATAATTTTCAAAGTCAAAATAGCAGGGAATAATATATGTAAATATATTTGTGTAATAGTATTTCGTATTTTGTGATTTGTTATGGCTAGTGTATAGGGAAAATTTATTGCTTAGGTATATATCATACTAAGGAATATTTAGGATATAATTTGTTAATATATTGCCGCCCTCGGTATATTTTCATAGCTGTATAAATTATTGTTCTGTCCGCTAGGGAGCAGATGCTCAGCCACTAACTGATTTTTGTATAAATATGTATGAATTATATTAACTTGTAACATTTTGGCAATAAACTCAATCAATCAATCAATGTCCGGTAGGCATAATGTCCGGTAGGCAAACTGTCCGTAGGCAAACTGTCCGTAGGCAAAGTGTCCGTAGGCAAAGTGTCCGTAGGCAAACTGTCCGTAGGCAAACTGTCCGTAGGCAAACTGTCCGGCCACGCACACACACACACCACTCATGACAGTAATAACATATATAAAGAATATAAGGAATAAATATATAAATAAGGAAACAGTGATTCTCTATCAATAATGCAGAAACTTTTCTTCACACAGGAAACCAGTGGATATTTGATGATAAAGGTTTAGGAGTAACACTATAAATAAATGTTCGAGGCAGTGCTAGCCTATCAGTAGATGAGATAGAATTTTTTTTCTCTCTCTCTCTCTCTCTCTCTCTCTCTCTCTCTCTCTCTCTCTCTCTCTCTCTCTCTCTCTCTCTCTCTCTCTCTCTCTCTCTCTCTCTCTCTCTCTCTCTCTCTCTCTCTCTCTCTCTCTCTCTCTCTCTCAAACCACACAATACGCACACATACACACACACCTGTGTGTGTGTGGTGTGTGAGGTCCCAGCATTACCCTAAGATCGGTCATAATGAGCTCCGAGCTCGCTCCGGGAGGGTGAAACTGGCGATCGCAAGCCAGCTCACATGGACAAGACCATGGGTGAATGAATGACACCTGTTACACACTCCCCACTGTCTCACTGCCATTCTCTCACTTCCTCAATCACCCTCCCTTATTTCATCCCTCCCTCCTTCCCCCCTCTATCTCTCTTCAGCAGGCGCGCCGCGCCCCTCACAAGTCCTGGCCGAGTCTGTCTATCTCGTCCAGCACGAAGTCCATGTGGGCGGGGGTGGGCGTGGGCGTGCAGGTGGTCACCATGCGGAAGAAGTTGACCAGCTTCTTGACGGCGATGGGGGAATAGCCCACCATGAGGGTGCCCTGGCGCACCATCCTCTCCTTGACCACGGGGGCCACCTGGGGGAGGCAGGGGGAGTGAGGCGGGGCTCTACAGGGAGCGTGGGGACAGTACAGGGGCAGGGGGAGTGTTAAGTTGTGGAGGTGAGAGTAAGGACACTTTTATGTTGAAGGGAGTGAAGAGTTGAGGATTACCTCCCTCTCCACCTCTCTCTGTCCATCTCCTTTCCCTCTCTCTTATCCTCTCATAATACCGTACTTTTATAATCTTCCATGTCTACTCTATGCTATCTCCTCTCACCCCTCTCACCCCTCTCACCCCTCTCACCTTGGACAGCTGCACCCACCACTCGGGTGTCTCCTGCTGCCCTCTCATGCCCGGCGGGATGTACCAGAAGCACACGTTGGTACACTCGGGCTCCTGCACCAGCCGGAACCTGTCGCCGCGCCGCCTCACTTCAGCCGTCAGGTGCCTGTCAGGTGGGGCATTGGTTAGGTGAAGCTGCTGGGATGGGTCAAAGGAGATGGGGAGAAGGAGGCAGAATAACAGGAGGTGGAACTGGACTCTTGTCTACGGAGTTAGTGAAATATGGCAAAGCATCACCGCAGAGTTTTTCACCCACGCTTTCTTCTCTGTGCCGACTTCGCTTCGCTCACCCTCGCGAGCGAGCTTCACGTTAAAACGAAGGCCGGGCTTTTTATAGTCAAATACTTGACAGTTCTTACTTTTTCTCTCTTGGCTCACGCCCCCCTAGGTAATTATCCACGCCCCCCTAAGGGAGCGCCCCCCCAGGTTAAGACCCGCTGAACTAGAGTAAGAGGAGGAAAAAGAAGAGTAGAATGCGGATAGAAGAAGGAAGAGGAGGAGAGAGTTTCATGGACCAATGAACATTTAGTTCTGAACTTCTTTCCCTTACGTCCTTTCCTCTTCTCTCCCTCAGCCCTGCAGTGGGATGCCAAGGAAGAGATGAGACAGGAGTTGGGGGGGGGTGGGGGGGCGGTTACCTGGCGGCGTGGAAGGCGGCGTCCACCCTTGCCTCGAGGGTGGCGAGGCCGTGCACCTTCATGAACACCCACAGCTTGAAGGCGTCCACTTTACGCCCGCACTGGATGCTCTTGTCGCCCGTGTCGTAACCCACGTCATAAAACTTGTCCTGTTGGAAGAGGTAGGGGGCGCGCGCCGAGTTGCTCTTCTGCAGCAGGTCCTAAAGAGGGGAGAATAGGGTCACTTGTGGTTACTGGAAGGGTTGTTCAATATCTGGCCTGTGTTAAGCTTTTTTATTACGTTGCTGGATTTTGTTAAACATCAACAGAAAACTGGTGTATAAGACAAAGGGCAGGGACGGGGTGGGTTGGGCGAGATATGGTGACCAGTGAGAGATAAGGATAAGACACTTTGCAGCGTCAGAGAACAGGAGGAGACTTAGGTAGAGGGTACATTGGCATAAGAGGGGGTAGAGGTAGGGTTCGAGAGAAGGGGTGGCAGTACCAGTACCTTGTGTCTGGGGGGGGGGCAGTACCAGTACCTTGTGTTTGGTGATGAACACGGAACACTGAAGGGACACGCCCAGCATCTTGTGAGGGTTCCAGGCGATGGAGTCAGCTCTGGGGACACAGAGAAACAAGGCGATGATGGCTGAATGAAGAAGAAGTACTGTATGTAGAAAAAAATGAGCGAGAAGAGAAAGAAAAGACTGAAACGGAACAGAATAAAGGACGAGAGAGAGAGAGAGAGAGAGAGAGAGAGAGAGAGAGAGAGAGAGAGAGAGAGAGAGAGAGAGAGAGAGAGAGAGAGAGAGAGAGAGAGAGAGAGAGAGAGAGAGAGAGAGAGAGCACGTGTCCTCACCTGTTTATGCCCTTCAGCAGGTGTTTGTGTCTGCGGGAGAGGATGACGGAGCCGCCCCAGCACGCCTGCAGGGCAATAGGGGCATTAAATGTAAATCTAAATGATACTCTTTAGATAAGCTTTAGTTCGCGTTTGTTAAGTCACGCAAGTGTTCTAATGAGGTTGTGTAGACTCTAGGCTCCTCTCTGCTTTAGTATAGTTATAAAATTTAATATGGTCAGCCTTATATGAGGTTGTCATAGTCTCCTCTCTGCATTAGTAGTTAAAGATATGTTCATCCCAACATTGAGAGAGGAAAGTCATCTTTGTGGCGCCAGCCTGACTCACGTCAACATGCAGCCACAGTCCCTCGCGTTCACACACGTCGGCCACCTCCTGCAGCGGGTCAAAGGCGCCCGGGGAAAACGGTGGTGCCCCCCCCTTTGGGCGGTTCCCCATAAAGGGGCCCCCTTGCCCTCTTCCCGGGCCCCCTTCGCCCCGCTTCCTTCAGGGCCGGGGAAACATCCCCCCTTTGGGGTCTGTAGCCAGGGCCAAAGGCGTTTCCATGCCCAGGCCGAGCCACGAGGCGCTCTTGCTGGGGAAAAGAAATTCCCCCTGCGGCAAAAACAAACGGGGGCCCTGGAATATAGCTGGGACATGGACTTTCAGATTAAAAAACTCTCTCTCTCTCTTTTCTCTCTCTTTTCCTCTCTCTCTTCTCTCCCCGTCTCCCCTTCCCCCTTCTCTCTCTCCCCCTTCCCCTCTCTTTTCTCTTCTCCCCTCTCCCCCCAAGACTTACCTATCTAAAGAAACCCCCAAAAGGGGGGGGCTTCTGGCCGAAAATTTCCCGGCCCTTTTTGATGTTTGGGTTTGCCCCTGAAAAGCGGGCGAGAAAAACCACCCCCGGTCGGTTTCCTTGAGGGTTTCCCACCTGTGCGTATATAACAGCACTCCATCAGTCACCACAACACACCTTCCCCTGCATTACTTTCAATCTCGTCAGAGCTACATCTACATATTAACCGCCTCTCCCTATAGTCTCTCATCGACCATCCATAACACTATCCTCTTCACTAGCTTGTTGTTTTGCTTCTATTCACCCCACTCTACCTCTCTCGCACTCATTCTTTCCCCCCTTACTTACTTTCATGTCATTTCTTTGCCTCCCATGGATTCCCCCAACTTTTTTCCCTACGCTTTGTTCCCCATATTATCGCCATTTTTTTTTGCCTTTTTTATTTTTAAAATTTTCCCCTTTTATTCCCCCTTTTTTTTGGACCCTTTTTCCCCCCTTTTTTCCCCAAAAACCCCCTTTCCCAAATTTTTAAAATTTCCCAAAACCCTTTTTTCCCCCCTCCACCCCCCTCTCTTGGGGGGCTTTTTTCCATTTTAAACCCACTATTTTTTTCCCAAAAAAACCCCGGGGTTTTCTTTAACCCTTCCCTTTGGTTTTTTGTTTTGGGGTTTCCCTTTTACTGGATTTAAACCCCTCGCGGCCATTTTCCCTTCCCCTTTCCCGGGGCAAGGCCCCCCCCTAAAAAAGGGAAAGAAAAAAAGGTTCGCGAATTCGGTTTTACCGAGGGACACCGGGCCCCTGTTCTGAACCCTGATGGCAAAGTTTTTTGGGGTGGGGTTTTTTGGGGTGATTTTTCACTTATGGGTTGGTTTTTGGGAGGGGGCCCCCTTTAAAAATTCCCAAACGGGCCCCGGGAAGGGAAAATTGTCAAAATTTGGTTTTTGGTAAGTTGGTTTGTTAAAAATTTTTTCGGTTTTTTTTAACCCCTTAAAAAAAATTTTAAAAAACCGTTGTTCCAGAAAAAATTTTTTGGGCCCCCTGGGAGCTCCCCTAAAAAAAAAAAGGTTCCCAATTCGGTTTTTTAGGGATACACGGTTGGGCATTGCCCCGGGGGCTTCGAGCCCATTACCAAATTGGTTTTTCCCCCCTTTACTCCTCCATTATTTGGTTTTACCCTCCGTTAGCCCGCCCCCGGTTAGGGACCTTCTCCCTCCACAATTGGGTTGTAAAAATTTTCCTGGGTTTTGGGGTTCCCTTGGAGTTTGGCTCCTTTTTTCCCCTCCTGGAGCCCCCTTTCCCCCCCCGGGGTTGGTTTCCTGTGGGTTTCCCCCTTGGGAGCCCCAGGGTCGGCCCCCCCCCACCTCCCGGGGTTTTGGAAAACAAATTCCTTTTTTTGGCCCCTTGAGGGGGCCTGCTTTTGGCTTTTTCCCCAAACCCCCCTTTCCCCCAAAACCCCGCCCTTTTAGTAAAAACCCTTTGGGCCCCGGAGTTAAAAAAAGGTGTTATAGGCTAAACACCCGCTTCCGGGGGGGTTTAAAGTCCACTTTTTCCCAGGGGCCCGTGCCCCTCCCCGGCGGCTGGGGGAACCAGGTCCCCCATGGAGGTGAAACACCCCCTTGCCCCTTTCCCCCCAACCCTGGGGCAACCCAGCCTTAAACCCCTTGGTTTTTCCCCTTTGGGGGGGTTGGGGTTTAGGGGAGTTGCACCTTTTGCCTAAAAATTTTTTATTTTAATAATTTTTAAATTAAGGGGGTCGGGTGTTTTTTTAAGTTTCCCAAGGTTTAAAAAGTTTTCTTTTTGCCCTTGCCGGGCCTGCGCAAAGTTTAGATGGGGGAGGGTTGGGGGGGTTGGAGTTTAAGATTTTGAAAAATGGTTTCCCCAATAATTTTAATATTTTTAAAATTTTTCTGCACAAAGCCCATGGTTTTTAAAAATCTTTAATTTGCAAAAACATTGTTTTTTCTTGAAATTTAAAATTTAAAACATTGGGGGGGGTGTGCGAAAAAAATAAATGAAAAATTTTAATATGGCATATTTTTTTTCCGGATATTTTATTTATATAAATTTTATATAAAACTTAAAAAATTATTAATAAATTATATATTTTAAAATTTTTAATATTTTTATAAAAATATATATTATAATTATAAAATTTTATTATATAAAATATATATTTTATAAAATATATATATAAAATATAAAATAAATATATATAATAAAATATTTATTTTAATTTTTATATAAAATTATATATAAATATAATATTTAAATATATTATATAAATATATAAAAAATAATATATAAATAAAATAATAAATATAATTTTATATTTTAAAATATAAAATTTTAAATATATTATAAAAATATATTATTATAAATAAAATATAACCTATATTTTAAAAATAATATCCTTTTTATAAAAATATATATATATATATATATATATATATAAAAATTATTTTACCATATAAAATATATCTATTTTCCCTATATATAAATTTTAATATATATACCTATATATATATTATATATTTATAATATAAATAAAATTAAATAATAAAAATTTTATTTTAATATATATAAAATTTTATAATTATATATATAAAATATTTAATATAAAAAATTATATATATAATTTTTTATATATATATATTATTAATATATATAATATATTTTAAGATATATATTATAATATATTTTATAAAATTTATATAATATATTTATCTAATATTATATAATATATATAAAAATTTTTTTTTAAAAAATAAAAAAAAAAATTTTATATATATAATAATTATTATTTATATAAAATATATAATTATATTTTATTATAATTATATATAAAAATATAATTTAATATATATATAATTATATATATTATAATAATATATTTTATATATATATTATATATATTATATATATATATTAAGAAAAATTATATTTCCCCACTAAATCGCACGCACGCACGAAACGCACGCACGCACGCACGCCGCACGCACGCAACCACCCCAAAAAACCAGCACGCACGAAACCACGCACGCACGCACATTCACACACCCCCACACACACGTAAAACCAAAAAAAACCCCAAACAAAAAAAAAAGGAAGAAATCTAAAAAAACCGAAAACCTAACCCCTGAAGGCCGCCCCCCTTCCTCCGAGGGCCACCCGGGCGTGTTTTAAAGACCATTCGGGTAACGAAATAATCGTTGTGAACCTTAAAAAAAAAGCTTAAAGTAACTTAGGGCGGGGGAAGGAAAAAATGGGAAACTTTTAAAGCTACTAACACAAAGCCAAGAAACTAAAAAACGTTCAAGTTTTTTTCCTACAGAGCGAAACAAAACCTCTTCACTTGCTTTCGCTGTGTAATACTCCCTTTTGGTACAGATTTTTCAATCCCGGGGGAAAAGGGGATTCGACTTAACATGTACTGAATCCTCCCTTAAAGGGTTCTCCAACACGGTCGAGGGAAGTAAAGCCCCCTGTTTACTAACCCCCGCTCTCGAGACGGGTTTGCCAGGTTTTTGGACTGCCATTCGCCTGTTCCCGCTTCGAAACTCGCCCAACCGGCCCCCCAAAACCCAAATCCTCTCCCCCCAAAAAAAAACCCAATTTTTTGTTTTTTTTCATTATGTTTCCACACAGGTTTTTCACGACACCTATACCTACCGTTCTATCAAAAAAATTTAACCTGACAAAATGTCTGTATTATTTTTACTTCACCACGTTAAATTTGTCATAATTTTTCTCCTCCTTTTCTCTCTCTCTCTCTTCCTCTCTCTCTCCTCTCCCTCTCCATCTCCTCTCCTCTCTTTCTCTCTTTTCCCCCTCTCTTCTTCCTCCCTTTTTCCCCCCACCCAAACCCGTTTTTCCCCTCTCTCCCCCTCTCTCTCTTCTTTTCTCTCAAAGCCCTTTTCCCCTTCCCCCTCCCCCATCCCTCTCTTTCTTCTCTCTCTCCTCTCCTTCCCCTTTTTCCTCTTCTCTCATGTCTCTCTCTCTCTCTCCTCTTCCCCTCCCCTCTCTCTCTCTCTCCACACACCCACAGCACACAAACCACACACCCGTAGTGTAAAGGGGGAAACACGCTTTGGTTCACAAACCCAGAAATTTCCCGGGTTCGATCCCCGGGGGGGCGGAAACCTATGGGCTTTTTTTCCTTAAACCCCAGCCCCTGTTCACCCCGCAAAATAAAGGGGAACCGGGGGTTTTTGCCGGGTTTGTTGCCTGCTCTCCGGGGGGCTGGGTTTTTGGCCAAAACCCCAAAACATTTGGATGAATGTAAAAAAAATTGGGTATGGAACGGGGGCCCCCGACGTTGCTCAGGCCCCGAAAACAAATAGATGATACACAAAACACTCTCTCCTCTCTCTTCTCTCTTTACGTACCGCTAAAAAGGGCCCTTTTAACTGTTTGTGTGTGTGTGTGGGGGTTATTGAGGGGAGGAGAGAGGAGAAAAAAAAGAGAGAGAGGGGGAGAGAGGAGAGAGAGAGAGAGAAAAGGGAGAGAGAGAGGGGAGAGAGGGGAGAAGGGGGAGGGGAGGAGAGAGAAAAGGGGGAAAAGAAGAGAAGGTTTTAAAAACAGGGGTGGGTGTAAATTTTTTTTTTTAAAGGGGAAGAAGGAGGGAAAAAAGGGAAATGGGGGAAAAGAAGGGTTTATATACAAAAAAAAGTAAAAAGGAAAAAAAAAAGGGGGGGGGAAAGGGGGGAGCAAAAAGCAAAGTCATCAAAAATCTCATCTTTTTTTTTTCTCTCACCTCTTCCAAAATCCTCCTTCCCCCCCTCCATCACTTCCTCCCCTCCTTCCCCCCTATCCCCCCTTTTCCCCCCCCCCTTCCCCCTCTCCTTCCTGTGTTGTTGGGGATGGGAAATCCAGGAAAAAGTTTGGGTTTTTGGTATTATGTGGGCCCCCTTTAAATGTGTTTTGGTTAGGGGGGGAGGAAGGAAAAAAGGAAAAGGGAAAAAACACACACACAACACCCCGCCCCACAAAAACGTACACGTACTCCGTAGTGTAGCCGTTAGCCAAAAACCCCGGGCCCAAAGAGAAGTCCCGTTCCCACCCCCTTTCGGAGGAAGACAAAACTGGCCCGGCTTCCCTTAAAAACCCCAAACCCCCGTCCACCCAGCATGAATGGGTTTCCGGGTGTTTGCCGGGGCTTTTTGGGCCCGGCCCCCCCGGGGGGGTGGGGTTTCCCCCAAAACTAAGCACTAAAGGGTGAATGAAAAAAAAGAATGTTGATATGGAGATGGGGCCATACGACTAGGGTCGGGCTCTGTAAAAAACCTAGGTGAAAAACCCCAAAAGGGGAAAAACACAAAACACACCATACAAATCTCTCTCCCCCTCTCTCTCCTCTCTCTCTCTCAATCTCTCTCCTACCTCTCTCTCTCTCTCTCCCCTTTTCCTCTACTCTCTCTCTCTCTCCCCTCTCTCTCTCCCCCCCGGGAAAAAAACCCCCTCTCTCCACCCCACCACCACCATTTCACTTGTGGCTTTTTATTGTCCCTGTATCTTTATAACTCGCAAACAACACCCTCCACTCTCTCAATTCTATCTTAGACTATCACTATCTTATCTTGTTTTTCGAAAACCACAGCTCTCAAAAAGTCTTTTTTTGCCCTCCCGCCCGGGAGGTGGTTATTTCGGAGTCAAAGGAGTTTTAAAAGGGGGGGTTAGACAAATTTTTGGGTGGGGGCAAGGTGGGTTTATTTGGTTAAGTAAGGGAAATACCACGTGCAGGTTTTCCCGGCCTTTGTAGCTTCAAATTATTTTCTTGTTTTTTTACCCCCATGTTATTAAATCATTTCAATTTACTCCCTCAAAACGCCAACTTTTTTTTGATTGGGTGCGTTAATAATAATAAAAATAATAAAAAATAATATAAAAATAATAAAAATAAAAAAATAAAATAATAAAATAAAAGTTTTCTCACCCCAAGGGATACAGAAAATAAAATAACAACTAAATTACCTTAAGGTAATTCCCTTTTCCCTACCAAAAAGAAACAGGGGTCTCTCCTCTCCTATGATTCCCGTGCACTTCCTGTTCGTTTTCCCTTTGGGGGTTCCCCTTTCTGCGGCACTCTTGAGGCACGTGTTGTGGGGGTTTTCCTGGCTGAAACCCTTTGTGGCCCCCGGGTGAAGCGGTACCATAATAGCTTTTTCCTTAACCTTATTGTCCCAAAAAGGCCCCTTTTTTCAAGGGCGAATGCTTTACTCCCTTTCCTTTTTCCCCCCTTTCCCCTTGAAACCCCTCTGCATCCTCAACTACCTTAAAGGGGTTTTTTCTTCTTTTCCTGTTTTTTGTTCAACCCTTTTTAAAACCCCGGGTTTTTACTAAAATACAACTCTTTTTAAAAATATTTTTTCTAACCCCTTTTTACCCCCTTTTAAAACTGTCCAAATTTCTGCTTTTTAAATTTTATTTTCCCCAAAAAAATTTATTCATCGTCCACATCTTTCCCCCTTTAAACCTTTAAAAAAAAAAAAAAAAAAATTTTTTTTTTCAAATATTTTTTGGTTAAAGTTTTGAAAGTCGCCAACATTCCCTAAAAAAACCCCCAAAATTTCGTTGATGTGTTTCAGTTCACCCCTTTATCCAATGTATGATTTTAAAGTTTTAATAAAAAACACGGGCTTCCTTCTTGAAAATTTAAACTTTTTGGGGAAGAGGAGGCGGTGGGGATGTGGAACCCCAACCCGGGAAAAAGGCTGATAGTGGGGGAAGGGACCAAGTGGGATTTGGGGTTTAGGGGGGGGGGGGGGATAAAGGGGGGGGTGGGGGGAGGGGAAAGGGGGATGAAAACCAAACTTTCCCCCAAAACCCATCTATCTAAAAATTACTTGTTTTTTAATCCCAAATTTTAAAAGCAAATACCTTGGGTCTCAACCCCATATAAAATAACTGCTGCGCCCTACATAAAAAAAAAAAAAGGGAATAATAATAAATATAATGGGTTTCTGATGATTAAGTTTTCCCTAAATGGGACGAAAATATTTTAGTATTTTAACTGAAGCCACTTTTCTTTACTTTCCCAAACCTTAAAACCCTATAAACCCTTTGGGTTCCTTTTTTGGGCCCCCATTTCCGTTTCCACCCCCGTATCTTCCTTCATACAACCCTAAATTGGGACATACTTTGTCATATGCGTGAGCGTAAAAAGGCCCTTTAGGATTGAAAAAACCCATATCCCCGATTTCTTTTCTTTTCCCCATTTTGGCTTCGTTTTAAAAATATTAAAAAATTCTTGACCTAAACCTACTTCCAAAGAGCTTTTTGTGCGGCGTTTTTTGCAT
>JACEEZ010017512.1:165000-192500 GCA_016584305.1 Chionoecetes opilio | reverse complement strand
AGAGAAAATAAAATAACAACATAATATACATACACGTTAAGGTATCCTGTTACCATACCTTTTAAAGAAACAGTGATCTCTCTACCTCTCCTATGAGTACTCGTGCACTTCCTGTTCGATTCCTGTGGTGGTCACTTTCTGCGGCACTCTTGAGGCACGTGTTGTGAGGCTGATGCCTGGCTGACCTTCGTGGCCCCTGGGTGAAGCGGTACCATAATAGCTTTCGTTAACTTATGTGTCGAAACGCCTTTCTCAAGTCGACATGCTCACTACCTTCCTTCCTTCCTCTTGACCTTCTCTAGCATCTCATCAACTACCTTAACGTTCATTCTTCTTTCCTGTTTTAGTTTCTACCCTTTTTAACCACGTTTCTACTACTACAACTACTTTCTAAACTATATTTCTACCCTTTCTACCCGTTTTAAGCTGTCCAATGTTCTGCTTTCAATTTGATTCCCTCAAAAAATTTCATTCATCGTCCACATCTTCCCCTTAACCTTCATTGTTTTTTCATTCAACTATTCTTTTACGTTTAGAAGTCAGCCAACATCGTAAATAAAATCCACAAAATTTACGTTGATGTGATGCAGTTCACCTTCATCCAATAAGTATGATTTTACGTTTTAGATAATAACACGGACTTCCTTCTTGAAAATAATCTGTTGTGAGGGAGAAGAGGAGGCGGTGGGGATGTGGACGCAACGGCACAAGGCATGATAGTGGGGGAAGTACCAAGTGGGCATAGGGATGGAGGGGGGGGGCATAGGGAGGGGTGGGGGCAGGGGAGGGGCAGTGAAGACCAAGCATGCCCAAAACCTATCTATCTAAAAGTTATCTATATTGTTAATCCCATTTACACGCACTCACCTGGATCTCAACCCATAATGACTATAACTGCTGCGCCATACATAAATAAAAAAAAAAGTAATAATAATAAATATAATGGTTACTGATGATATAAGTTTCGTAAATGTAGCGAAAGTATTCATGTATTTTACTGAAGCCACTTACTTGTACTTACCTACCATACACGTATAACCTGTAGGGTCTGTTGTCTACCATTACCGTTCCACCCACGTATCTTCCTTCATACATACGTATTGTACATACTTTGTCATATGCGTGAGCGATAGAAGGCTTCAGGATTGATTGCTATATCCAGATTCTTACATTTTCTCATTTATGGCTTCGTTTTATATATTATATTCTTGACCTCATCCTACTTACCAACGAGCTTTTTGTGCGGCAGTTTTCGCATTTTCTCCTCCTCCTCCTCAGAGAGAGAGAGAGAGAGAGAGAGAGAGAGAGAGAGAGAGAGAGAGAGGAGAGAGAGAGAGAGAGAGAGAGAGAGATGATGGAGAGAGAGAGAGAGGAGGAGAGAGAGAGAGAGAGAGAGAGAGAGAGAGAGATTTGATGACTACAACACTCATCACATTGATTGTTATCTCTCTCTCTCTCTCTCTCTCTCTCTCTCTCTCTCATATATGCCCCTGACTGACAAAGAGGACAATATAGATATCGATCAAATAAGCGGGGACATCTATATAGTGACCTCATTGTGCATAGTATCAATATCACATCGGTTATTAACCTACTCACTGTGGGTCAAATTTTCCCTCAAAGCTTGGCTTGGGGGGAAGGGACACACCTTTTATACTAAGAACACAACCCCCACCCCATACACACACACACACACATGCCTGTGCAATCTGTAATTTGATATGATTTTGTGATAATACTCGGTTAGTTAATGTTACTGGTTTCATATTCAGTCTAATTGAACACATTCTTAAGTGTTCATGCCACATAATGACTGCTTTTCTTGTTACCGTCAGCTGCAACGCAAAATAATTAACTGCTTCCTTGGGTTCAATTACTGTCTCGTTACTCAGTCGTTAGTATCAAAAACGGCTTTCTAGCTCGTATAACTTCATGTCAGTTGTTAGGTGTTTCGACTCATTGAACACAGAATATGAAAGCACTGCAGGTGGAGAGAACAAGAATAAAGCCCCTAGCCCTTCCTCGAACCGTCAGTCATGGTGTTAGGACAGTACTCAGAAAAAACACTAGTGAAGGCATACTAGCATATATAAGGTTATACGAGTAGTTACAATATGTGGAAAGACAGTTTGTTCCATAATATGCTTTTCTGGTGATAGATTATCTTGAATAGTATTACCTACTATCCATTTCAGACCCCATGAGGCATCGTTTTTCGCAAATATCTTCTAAACAAACAGTTGGATCAATATGACAGTTTGGCACAGCTTGTCTGACACCGTCCCCTAATTTATGGCAGTAGAGTGCATTGCCAAGTGTGTTTAATGAAGGAGTTTACTCTTGGCTTAGACGGCGAAGCTGGCAAGAGCCGAGTAGACATTCGGACAGGGGAAGGTTTGAGGTGACGTACTTGTGACGTGTATCAAGCCACGCCCTCATTCTCCCCTCCCGTCTTCCCCTCCCTCTTTCCTTGCCTTCCTCCCCCCCGCACCCCCACCTTCCCCCTCACTCTCCCATTTACCTATCCTCTCTCTCTCTCTCTCTCTCTCTCTCTCTCTCTCTCTCTCTCTCTCTCTCTCTCTCTCTCTCTCTCTCTCTCTCTCTCTCTCTCTCTCTCTCTCTCTCTCTCTCTCTCTCTCTCTCTCTCTCTCTCTCTCTCGGCCACTTGCGTTGTACATGAGATATGACGCCATGCACATGTTACTTGTCTATAATGGCAGATAACCCGAAAGTATATGCTAAGTATGGTAGGCAGTTTATGCCCACGACAGTGATACCTATTCCAGCGTAATTGGCTGTTGCTTAAGTGATGTCTGAGTTTTGTTGGGTAATTATACAACCATTGAAAGCTGTATATTACCCTCTTTCCCAGAAGGGCACGTTGTGCGTATGATGGGATGAGGGAGCTGTGACTTGATCATTTATAGGACATCGGGTTGGAGTCGGAAAGAATTAAGGGTGGAAATGGAGCGGGGATGCAAGAGCAGATTAAGAATGTGAAACAAATGTCAATTAAGAAATATACATAAATACATTAATCCTGACGTTAGGAGCGTCGACAGCGATGACTGAGATGAGCTGTTTCTCGATACTGATGATGATTAAAATAAAATATACGGTCAGTTATATGCACTATTAATCCAACCAACAGTGCCATATGACCTCTGATGTCTGGCACATTCACCTTTTTTTTTTTTGCATTAAATCAATCAATTAATCCACCCAACATATACCCGATGTCTATCTTTGCCTGACGAACAGCGTTCTTGTTGACATGTTAAAATTTAATTGCAGACAAAGATAGACATCGGGTATATGTTGGGTGGATTAATAATCGAAGCTGGCTCCTGCCAGCTTCGCCGTCAAAGCCACGAGTAAACTCCTTCATTTAACACACTTGGCAATGCACTCTACTGCCATAAATTAGGGGACGGTCTCAGACGAGCTGTGCCAAACTGTCATATTGATCCAACTGTTTGTTTAGAAGATATTTGCGAAAAACGATGCATCATGGGGTCTGAAATGGATAGTAGGTCTGTCTCTTCAGTGTGTGTGTGTGTGTGTGTGTGTGTGTGTTTTATACATTTGTGCCTATAGCGCCTGTAGGCAGTGGTGACCCAGGCTTGATGGCAGGCAGGCAGGGATGGTAGGCTTTGGAGGTTCACTTGAGGGCTCTGATGGTTGGTCCTCGCCCGTGGTGGCGCAGGCAGGATTCTTATAGTGACGCCTGTGATTAGAGGCTCATGCCGCCCCCCTGTGTCCTCCGATGCACTCGCAGTCGAAGGTAGAGTTGATAGGCAGGGAGGGCATGTGAGTGTTCTTAGGCCACTCGACGGTGCAGAAAGGTTTTGGTTTTCTTCGGGGATCGAACTCGGGTCACCGAGAACGCCAGTCGGAGACGCTAACCACTCCGCTATCGCCTCCCCAAAGTGTGTGTGTGTGTGTGTGTGTGTGTGTGACATTTACCGACATAGATATAAGTGTTTTTATTCATTTATTCTTATTATTTTATTAATTTATTCTTCTAATTTATTCTTATATTGATGAAACATGATATATCGATGTTAATCAATGTCATTGACACACATCAAGACCGGTCGGGAACAGACTACCTTAGTGAGCTCTTATCTGTCATCTGGTGGCCGTCTGGGAACTACACGCGGAGCTAGAATGTCGGGTCTCGGGGTGTCTGGCTCGACTTATTTTCTATTATTCCCTACCAAACCAGCTACAATTAAATGTTGTCATGGTTAACATAGGCTTATGCAAAATGGAAATATACGAGTTTTACATTATTCATGGCGTTATAATGAGGATTGTAGGCAAAATAGAAGCATTCGATCACAGGTGCAGGGCCGGATTTAGACCTGTGGAGGCCCCTGGGCAGCCTCTGTGTGGGGGCCCCCTTTCATTACAAAATTTTACAAAGTATGAGATGCCGAGCAGCTGGGGGGTCCTGGGATTTTTTTTGAAATTTTAGCCTTTTTAGGAGCATTTTGAAACAATCAGCATAGCTAAATTGAGAAAGTATATTAACTTTAGCAATGTATACAATAGAGAAGAGATTGATTATCAGTTATATTTATAAGCAAAGTAAGCAATATCTACTGTTTACAACACTAGTCTGAATATCTATGATGCATATCTACATTTTCCATATATCTGCAAATGAACAAATAAATTTTACAATACCAGTAGCTACCTTTAATTACAGAACGGGCAGTGGCACTTTACGAGATCTAGCCCTTGCAAAGTTTTTGATCAAATCATGGAAGTCAGTTTCTCTGAGAATGTCATATTCAATGCTCATCAAAGCTAGGTGGTTAAGCCTGTCATGACACATTGTAGTACGAAGTCTGTTTTTGATAAATTTAATTTTACTGAAAGAACGTTCTCCAGAACAATTTGTAACCATGAGCACCAAGTACATCCGCAACATTATTTCAACATTTGGAAATGTATCTACAACATTCTTGTATATCAACAGCTTGTAAAGGAAATGTGCCCTCCCTTTCTCTACATCTTCGTCTTTGAGAAATTGAGTAAAGAAGGCTGCAAACTGCACTAGTTCAACTCCAAGTGTTTGGTCCAGATCATTCTTGTACTCAGCAACCAATTTCGCAGCAGCTGCTTCAATTTCATCACAATTCAATGATTGCAGTTTATCCAAGAATCCAAAAAGTGAACAGATTTCTTCATAGGCCTTCAACCGTTGGATCAGTGAACTCAGGAACTGATCAATTGCTGTAAGGAAATTATGTATGCGAAATGCTTCTGACTGTGAGAGTGATGCTTCTTCAGATCGTCCATAATCCAATGGATTGAGTAGGACATTACGTTGGCGCTTACGTGTCTGTAAATATTCCTCGGTTCCTGACAATTATTTCCCCTTCTCCTCATAAACATGGAAGCGATCTCGTTTTTCACGTACAAAACATTCCAAGGACTTCAACATTGCGACTGCTGTGTTCAACTCAAGTTTTGGATCTTGCAATGCGTGGCTTGTGGCATCAACTCTACCAAGAATGTCATGCCAAAAAACAGCATAAATGGCTGTCTCTAGCTTGCCCATCTTTTCAAGGAGACCGGTGGCTTCATAACGAGTTTTTCTCATCTCATTCTCATCTCTAGTTATTTTAGCAAGTGCTTCACGGATTGGGACATATCCTTGGACAATTGCTTTCACTGCAACAGCTCGACAGGACCATCTTGTTGTAGAAATCCTCTTTGGTACAGACACTGGGCCAGATTCTACATTTTTCAGTAAATCGCTAAGAATTGCATAACGACGTGTAGAAGCTGTGAAGAACACATAAATGGCCTCTAGAAAATAAAAAAATGAGATAGCTGCTTGACAACATTCAGCTGCAGCTTTTCCAACCAGGTTTAATGAGTGACCTGCACAAGGTATTCAAACTGCATGATGATATTTAGCTGCAACTTTGGCTTGCAGACCATTGTATCTCCCACTCATAGATGTTGCATTATCATATGATTGCCCACGACAATTTTGAATGTCAATATCATAATGTCTGTTAATGTCTATGTCTGTTAGAAATTTCATCAAACCTTCAAACATTTCTTGAGCCTTGTGTCCTTGATTTGGTAAAATTTTTACAAATCTCTCTACAGGTGTATCATGCTCCATGTATCTGAAGATCAGTGTTAGTTGATCAACATGACCTTCATCAGGTGTTGAATCGAGATAAATGAGTAATATTTTGACAGCTTTATACGTGCAATTATTTCCTTGAGTACTTCATTGCCTATTAGTCTGATGATTTCTTCACAGATGGTTGAAGATAAATAGTTTGTATGGCCACTGGCTCGACTGGCATGATTATGTATGTGTTGCCTGAGGAAATCATCATACTCGGCCAAAAGCTCTAACAATCCTAAATAATTTCCATTATGAGGAGATCCAATTATTTCATCATCTCCTCGAAGAGCTAGGCCTCTTTCACATAAAAATTTCAACACACTAATCAGTCGTTTCAAAAGACTACACCAATACTGATCAACTTGATCCACTTGTGTTGTTAGCTTTGAGTCTACACCTCCAACTCTCATTGCACGACTTGTTGCTGACAAAACTGCTTGCATGTGATCCTTTGATTGTTCATGGACAGCAACCCTATTGGCGTGTTTCCAGTCACAGAACCCATCAGATGTGAACTGAGATCTCGAAGCACCCATTAGCTTGCAATAGAAGCAGTAGACCCGCCCATTTTCTGGAGATAGACATAGCCAAGAACGCTTTGTAACTTCCCCATTTCGATTCCTTCGCTCAAACATACCTGCTGTGCATTTGCGACTGACATTTTTTGCGTCGTTTTGGATTGCTGAATTAGCTTTCAAAAATGTTGCATCACTGTGGTGGAGACTCAGCACCTTTCTCTTTTTCTTCTGTTTTTCTTTTACTTTTTGATCTATCTATGTATGTATGGATCATCCACACCTGTGGATACACAAGGAAGCACAAGGAAAAGATGCAGAGGATGTTACGAAAAGATATCACTAGGAGAAGGATACATGGTGGCCTCAAACAAGGCTAGAAGAGTTCTTCTGCAGTGCATGTGATGGTCAGCTACATCTCTGCCTTTCATGTTTCAATGAAAAATATGCCTCATACTAAGGAAAATGCATGGGAAATTGGGAAACGATTACACATTCGGATAATTCAATTTAGCTTTTTTTAAATTTTTGTTTACGGAACTAATTTCGTGAGTTTTATGGTATTTTCTTCTACAGTTAATTACTGCTGCATTATGTAATGATTGTAATTTGCTTGTAAGATGAATACACCTTACAAGCTTTGTGTTACAAAGTTTTATATGCATTTTGGAAGCATGTATTGTTATACATAATATTATCTTATCAATGCATCTAATTTCAATGTTTAATTTTTGCTTTATATGCAAAGAATGCATTCGCATGTTTTATTTGATAACTGCTTTATTTTCATATTGATTATAATGCTTATAGGATCACATTATCATATGAAAACATAAAAATAAATAAATTGATGAACAAGGAAAAAGGATTTTTGGGCTAATCATAATTAACTAATTTACACAGTTATGAGTATTTTTTATTACCTGATATCGTTGCAAAACATTTATAGCCATAACAAATACAAATGTACATAACAATTGGCTATGTACTCATGTTTGCAAAATTTTTAATAAGGGTTATTCGGGCCACGGATGTACCAATTCGCAAAGAAGGAAATATCTGCTCGGTACACCGGTGGCCCAATACGCAGTTAATGTGTTAAAATCCCACTGTAGTGATCATCCATACGATGATACGACGCCACTTTTATGTAAACAAACACTTACGTCATTCTGTGACACATGAGTTCACTTTCATTACTTCATTTCATCACATATAGACATATCTCAGTATTCTGTGCCTTACTAGCACACTCTTTGTGTATTCATGGACACCAGAAATCATTAATTGGTCGCGAAATATTACATTGAAAATGAAAAAAATACTAAACAACTTACCTCAAAATCAGCCCCGGGTCGCTCATTAAACCCCTTAATCAGCTGCGTGTGCCCGTTTTCCCTAATATCTGTTAGAGGGAGACCATTCTAAACCTAGAAATGTGGCCATGGGCAATCAAGCTACACTACCGCTATAGGCAGTTGGATATAAGATAAATTATTAATTTGATTATAAATTAAGGCCTCGTGATTAAAAAATAATTATTATAAAAATATACAAGGAAGTATTAAGTAAATGAATATATAAGAACAAAAATTATAATATGTGGAGACCCCAGGCCCCAGTTTGGCAGATTGCCCCATTTTGTGGGGGCCCCCTGATTGTGGGGGCCCCTGGGCAGCTGCCCACTATGCCCACTCCTAAATCCGGCCCTGCACAGGTGTCCTACAACATTCTACTAAATACTGTAAAGGAATGCTTCAAGGCGGGTGCATGGGTTATTATTACCTTCTCTTTGCATACATGGGGGTAATATTAACCCATGCACCCGCCTTGAAGCATTTAGGATTCGTCTTAGACTCGCTCGAGTCTTAAATATGGCGGCCGGCGTCCTAAATAATTTCGAGCGCATCCTAAATCGCTAAGACTCTTCCTATTTTCGAGGTTTGGCGAGGACAGGGTGTGAGGTGTCCTAGCGAACAGGGCGGCGGCTAAGACTCGTCCTAAGACGTAAACATCGAGTGCTCCACCCACTCCTGAGAACTTTTCGTGACAGGATAGATGTACTGGACGAACTTGTTGATACATAACTAATCAAGCGATACCGCTTGGACCGAGAAGGTCCAGAATCAGTGACTAGTCCAGAATATGACAGACTATTGGGAGATGTAATCAGTCGTGGGCAGGTGCGCCGCAAATTGCGCCGCTGCGCCGCTGCGCCGGCGGCGCACCTCAAAAACCGGCGGCGCAGCGGCGCCGGCGCGAATTCTCAAAAAACCGGCGCAACTGCGCGCGGCGCAAGTAAAAAATCCGCGCCGCTGTCCGCGCCGCTGTCCGCGCCGCTGCCCAGCTTTAAATATAGCTCACGGGCCATAGTTTAATCTTTAATGAGAATATAGGTAACTGTGATGCCTATTATAAGTTGTATTTTCAATAAAAATGACTTTTTTATAGCTTAAAACTGTTTTTTTGGGGCTAAATAGGTAGAAACTTTGGCACTGCACACAGTTTTTGTATAGGCATACTTAATTAATAGCGGCGCGCGGCGCAGCGGCGCAGCGGCGCAGCGGCGCGGGGCGCAACTGCAGGGGCCAAAAATAGCGGCGCAGCAGCGCGGGCGCAGGTGGGCATCGCCGCCGGCGCAGGGGCGCGGGCGCAAGTACCAAAATTCAGCGGCGCGCCCACCTTTGGATGTAATATCAAGCAACACTAATAAAAATACGGCGATCAGTGCATGACTCAAGTCACGAGTGTGTTATTATTAACTCTTTGAGGTAGTCATGTTCCTCCTGCCGTGATATCATGTATCGTGATACAGATTGAAGTGCATCCCCACCAAACTGTTGATGAAGAATGGTATCATGTTGAGAATAAGAGCGATTTAGAGTAGGCTCACTAAAAATAAATTTAAAAAAAATTGAATAAGTCGTGATCTACTAAGCCATGGAACAATATCCATATAACTCTATTTCTCTTCCCACTGCCGTAGTCTTGATAATTTTCTTATTTGTTCTTGATATCATCTGTTGATATACCAAATCCCCCCTCTAACCTAACTTAACAGTTTTTGGTTGAAAGAACTTCCAGGTAGTATATGTATATACTTCTATATCTCTTCTATATATAGTATATGTATATAGTATATACTTCTTCTTCTCTTCTATATATAGTATATGTATCTCTTCTTCTTCTCTTCTTCCCTCCTATACTTCTAGGTAGTATATGTATCAGCATTATTATTCAATTGCACCATGGGAAATTGGGTTTAAAAGACTCAGAATGAAGAAATCTACACTATGAAACAGGTTAGAATTGTCAGGCTCGAGGATGACCTTAAGCCAAACGGTAAATATTCCGCAGGAGTTGGCGATGCCAACCACCCGGACAATCGCGCACCATCAAATTAGTTTTTTTTAACCTAAATAACCCAAAGCTACCCTAAGCTTAACATAACCTAAACCAAACCTTAACATAACCTAAATCTAACCTACCCTAAACTAAACGTAACCTAACTCAGCAATTTGGTAATAATGGACGATGACTTCGCGGTCGTTTTCAGAGACACCGACTATTTTTTCCTGGTCTTCAATAGGTGCATTTTCTAATGGAGATAGTTTTATTTTGCGCAAACCCAAAGTTAAAAAAAAAAAAAAAATTATCACCGAATTTTATGGTACCGTTTCCATTAAAACACTGTATCTCCATCAGAAAAAGCACTTAAACTTGGCCAAGAGAAATTAGTCAGGGTCTTATAGGTTTTACTGAAACCTAACCTAACCTTTTAGGTTTTAATGAAACCAAAACTAACCTGGAAAATCTTAAAAACAAGGTCTCCACGCTAAGCTGACACAAATGTTGGCTCTACGTATTATACTTACTGTCTTTAAGACATCTGTTTATATTTTAATGAGTGCCGATCCTTACTTTGCCTACATGGCCGATATTAAATTTCAGCGATCCATAATGTTATATTATTTAGTTTTGGTTGCGGGTCCCGGAAGATGCCAGTAGAAGATGCTCGTAGCCGAAACGCCGTGTGACGAACGCGCATATTTTTGCCACCACTACGGGCATCTTTTGGTAGCAAAATACCAAAAGATGCCGGAAAAAGTGTCCGTGTGACACGGCCTTTAGGTTAGGTTAGGGCAGGTCAGGTTAGGTTAAGTTAGGTTAGTGCACAGCACAAGGGGCTCGAAGAGTGGTGCTAGGTTAGGTCTGTAGAGTTTGTCATCTTTAGAATAAAGGCTCAATCTCCTATCTTCTTCTTATGGCCAACAAGCTTGGGGACATGGTGGAAACCTGGGTTTTTGGGTGGGGGAGCACACACATAAGGGAAATATGGCCCCCCAAAAAAAAATCCTTAAACTAGGGAAATTTCCCTAGTTCATGGACTTTATCGGGGAAATATTTCCCTTATATGTGTGCTCCCCCACAAAAGGAGCACACTCATAAGGGAAATATGGCTCAACACAAAAAATCTCTAAATTAGGGAAATTTCCCTAGTAGATAGACTTAATCGGGGAAATATCTCCCCGATAAAGTTCATGAACTAGGGAATATCCCTAGTTTTGAGATTTTTTGTGGGGGGGCCATATTTCCCTTATGTGTGTGCTCCCCCACCCAAAAACCCCGATTTCCCACCATGTCCCCAAGCTTGTTGGCTATAAGAAGATAGAGGGTGTAGCCTTAATTTTTTTTTTTTTTTTTTTTTTTTAATTTGTTCTTAAAATTTACCCCTAACCTTAAAGTAATCGTCCAGACCCAATTTTTTTTTGCCGAATTATGTTGAATGTACATTCAAAACACCTAATCCACCAAAAATAATTGATTTCCAGGCCTTATTTACGTAAAAACACGACTTTTGTAAAAAGCGCGCGAAAAAAAAATCTTCCCTCCAACAGGGCTACGACTGTTATTGATGACGTCAGAACAGGGACGCCCGCAGACACTCTGTCTGACATCTGTCGGCAAATGTTATGATGAGCTATTGTACTTCGGTGTCAGACAGTGAATATGTCGCTGTGACAGATCTAGAGTACGATGCTCAATCTGACACCGAAAGAAATGACGCTGGTCGCGTATACTATGAGGAAAACGAACCTCAGATTGTCATGGGATCCTATATGTTTGAGCCCGAGTACGAGGTGGATGAACAGGTGTTAGCAGAGCCTGAGGTTCAGCAAGAGGACCTGGCACTTCTCCAAAACATGGATTGGTAAATAAGGTTAAACCATGTGTGTGTGGGAATCACAATGAAGGTACTTTCGAGATATCCTATGGTTAGTTTTGGAGCTACAGTCAAACGTCATTACTCGGAAACCACATACTAGCATTAACTACAGCATAGAGTTGGAAAATATGCGGGCGGGAAGGCAGAAAGTGTGACAGCCACACCACCACAGGGTCTCTCACCACAGGGCACGCCCACTCCACAACTGGTTTACTTGGTTTACTTGGTCTTGTTAAGAGGCAAAGCCTCACAGTCGTGGTGGTCCACCGCTGCTGCCAGTCCTGGCGTCCCTGTCTAACAGGGCCACCTGGTCTGGCATGGTGTTGGACTGAGTCACTGTCTTACGGGGGCGCGCCGCCCTTGTCCAGCACACCCGTGTACACAGGCTCATCTCACACTCGTCGTCCCAACCCACACACTGGGTAGGCGACTAGTCGCGCTGCACACTCTCACCCAGTCTTTCACCCGCTGTGTACCCACCCTCACTACACACCGTTTCTCAACACAACTGCTCGCCCCAACACACTATAGGCGTGTATCACCCTACATACGCCACTCCTTTCCGTGTGCAAACTTTTCTCGAAAGGCACAGCTGTCTTGCTGCACCCATAAAGGATGCATGCATGTGGCATATAGCAAAAGAAATCTATCAGAAACACCCAAATATCTTCAAGTACTATATTTATCTCTGTGTTTACGTGCTTCTCTGATCAAGCACGGGAAGATGAGTCTCCCTGATGCTACGTCACCGAGCCTGAGCATGAGCGTCTGCAAACCTTGAGAGCGTTTTGAAAACTCGGGAATTTGCAGATTTTTATTGCGGATTATTTAAAAACGGCTGACTGGATACAAAAAGTGACGACGTATTGTTGATATACTCGTTAATGGCTATGATTTGATTGCATTAAATCAGGAATGATGAAATGGTCTGGACGATTACTTTAACCACAAAGTATATCTAACCTAACATTATAGGTTTCATTAAAACCTATAAGACTCTGACAAATCTTTCCCGGCCAAGTTTTAGTGCTTTTGCTGATGGAGATAGTATTTTTAAGGGAAATGGTACCATAAAATTCGGTGATGATTTTTTTTTTTTTTTAACTGGGTTTGCGCAAAATAAAACTATCTCCGGTAATAATGGACGAGAGTTTCGCGGTCGTTTACAGAGACACCGACTATTTTTTCTTGGCCTACAATAGGTGCTTGCTCTAATGGAGATAGTTTTATTTTGCGCAAAAGAAAAAAAAGAAAATAATGAAAAAAAATGAAACTTAACCTAACCTTATAGGTTTTAATGAAACCTAACCTAACTGTAAGGGTTTTAATGAAACCTAACCTAACCATATAGGTTTTAATGAAACCTAACCTAACCTTAACCACAAAGTATACATTTAAAAAAAAAAAAATTATGGGTTTGCGCAAAATAAAACTTCATTAGAACAAGCACCTATTGTAGGCCAAGAAAAAATAATCGGTGTCTCTGAAAACGACCGCGAAACTCTCGTCCATTATAACCCTATCTCCCTCCATTAGAAAAAGCACCTATTGTAGGCCAGGAAAAAATAGTCGGTGTCTTTGAAAACGACCGCGAAGTCCTCGTCCATTATAACCGGTAGTCTTGACGTATCTCTCGCCATGGAAGGCGGCGATCATGTGGTTGGCGATGGCTTGTCAGGCTGTCAGGCATCTGCCTTGCTCTTCGCCGATCATCTCGGCATGGAAAATTCCCCTCGCAGAACATATGACATTTTTCCTTGCTTGAAAGAGCTGGCCAAGGATGAAAGTCTCGTCCAGTCGTCCTGAAAACAATTATCTTTCCTCGTTATAGAGCGAAGACCATGTAATGTTTGTGTCTTTTGAACGGAACGTTGCATATCTGGTACAATTATCCTTATAGATGAATTTATTCGTTGTAGTCTTCAGCAATTATCATAGAAATATTAATCTTCTGTTTTTCGATATTTTATACCTTTCTGATGACTCTTAGTAGTGATATTTCATGAAATCCAAATTGGACTCTTGCTAAATGTAGCGCTCAGCGCTTCGTCCTAAACCGCCGTCTTAGGACGCGTCTTAGACATTCCTCGAACCTTAGGACGCAGGGTAGGACGAATCCTAGGACGAATCCTAAATCTCTATAAGTATGGGCCCTGTTCACTCAAAAGCGATGAATTACATTTGTCTCTTATTCACAATGGTATTCATAGTATTCATTCTGGCGTTCATGAATTGATTATGTTTGGCTCCAAATTAACCGGCTACTGGATAAATATATGTGATTGTTGGTTTGTAGTAATACCGAGAGCGAGGCGACGTCAGGGTGTGAGGTGGTAGTGGTGTTGGCGACGCTTGTTTCACCCACGCCAGCCACCCGTCCGTCCTCCGCCTACTCTCAAAACCCTTGGATCATTTCGAAATTTTGAACGCTAATCATTTGAAAAGTAGATTCCCTGTGAAGATTACATGATTTGGATGCTTATGATCATATTATATAGCCTTTGTAATTTTGTTGTCTCTTGTTCTGGCCTTCCAATGCATCACGGTGGGCGCCCTGGGTGGAGGCTAGGCGAGGCTTGCTATGCGTCTGCGCTCTCTTGTATCACGTCATCGCATCTTCAACCCCCCTCATCCTCCCCCCTCACCTCCTCCCCCACGAATTCAGAGTTTCCACCCACATATCATTGCACCAAGCTAGTTTTTGATGTAATTATAGGAAGTTATTAACATTCTAAGTAATAATGCTAATGTTAGAAGCGACCATATACTGCTAACATTTGTAACTGCAAGAGCTAGAATACGACGCTAATGCAGGAGTTATGGAGGAGTAGGTAGTTAAGGAAGGGGGCATGGGGGGTGGAAAGTGGGGGATCGAGGGGGATGTGTGGGGGGGGGGGGCATGGTGCTGCATCTACGTCCGAAAGAGTAGCGACATTGCATTCCATAATTTTCCTCTTTTGCCTTTACACTGTGGTCAGTCGTGGATCATTTACTGAAACATCCAAGGCCATTCACACCGTTGCTAAACGTTCTCTTCTTTTTACGCCAAGAGGAAAATATGGTTTATGTAGACTGTTGGACCCATAAATGTGCCTTGTAATGCCAATCAGGTGTGGACAGTGTTCCCGAGTCGACGTTGCTACGCTGACAGCCACTTGGTTACAGATCCTAAGTGGCGGCGGTCCCGAGCAGACGTGTACCGCGATTATTATATAGTGTGACGGTCGTTTAGTGTGCGTAGATACCTCAACGACATTAACCAGCGCCTGCTTCTCATCGTATTGGTAAGTTATGATTGATGTTTTACAATTGATATTATACGCGTTGTGTCTGATATTATTCGTGGTGTCTGCTGAACGATTACTTATTATCGGCTACCGTCAATAACAATATAGTCGCCACTGCACTTATGTCGCCAGGCGCCATATATTACCAATTAAGCATCACTACAGATTTGTATGTGTAGATAGATATATAAATAAGGAATTTTTAGTTAAAATTGGAATAGACAAATATTGTGTTAGTGATGGTGAACAGGGTGGTGTTGAAATGGTGTTAGCCTATCAAATGATTTGACATGCTACCTGTTCAGCTTTTGATAACACTTCATACATTATTATGGATTTTATAAAGTTTACCTATGTATGATATCTCACTATCATCACCGATGCAGCCTGCATTTTTTTTTTTTTCAGAAGGGCGTATTGATAGTTTGTTTGGTTAGGTTAGATGGTAGGCCTATAGATGAATGCTATTGTGAAATTGTTTATCTATTACGGTAACTTATTCTTAATTTGATCATTATCAGTGTTAGAATTATCATCATAAATGCTGTAGGTAATTTTGCGGAAGAGTGCCTCTACCCCTATCTGTCTCCTGTGGCCACCATGCTTGGGGGCCTGGTGGAAAACTATGGTTTTTAGGTGGAGCAGGCAAATGCAACTGATTTATAGCTCCCAAAAATTGTCCAAATCACTACATTAAAAAAACAGGGGAAACTGAGGCTAGCAAAAATCCTCCAATGTCACTTGAAGGAAAGGGCATTTTAAGTTAATTCTAAACTAACATTGACCTAACCTCCCTTTGACACCAGTGATATCACGGGGGGGGGGGGGATAGGGGGGTTCAGGCCCTTCAAATTGATTTTTCAGCCGCCTAAAAATAATTCTCCTCAAAATCTGGTACAATTTTAGCACTTTGCATCACCATCACTATTTCTATGATTAAACTTTTCGCTGACATATTTTGATGTACCTTTTGATAATCTGATAATGGTTTCTTAACAAAATCACTATTAATTAAGGGGGACCCTGCCCTGAATTATATTATTTCCTCCCTGAAAAAATTGTTATTTTGCTGAAAAAAAATACTTAGATTATAAAAAATCACATAAAAAACCTCTGGAAATAGTGTTACCCTAAAAATTGTGGGATACAGTTAATTAAGTTTCAGTGTTTATTCAACTTACACACTTTCTCCAGCCATGTGGTGAGTTGCTTTGGTAGACTTTATGTTGAAAATACGTATTGAGGCCTGGTAACATTGTCAGGTTACTTTGTGTTTGCCACATAGGATGACCGTTGGAGACCAGCAAGTGAGGCACACAAGAACTATGTGATCTCAGAGTGGGAAGTTTGACTACTGGACGTTTAATCAGTGCTTGCCATAGACTTATTAGGTAGTCTTGTAGCATTGTTAGTCTGTATAACCATATCATTGGGGTGCTGCGATGCCTACATGGCGTGCTGAGCTCAGAAATAGTTATTAAATGCTGATTCAAGGGAACCAATAGTGCTCAAAAGTGTATAACCAATAGTATATAGCTCAATCTTTTTTATTCTACAGATAAACAGACATATATTCCAATTTTTTTATTCTTTAGATAAACAGACATATTCCTTAAAGTCTTTGCAGGAAGACTGAGGATCTGGGAGCCTAACTGGATAATTAGTGACATTGTATTCAATAGGGAAAAGTAGTCCCATATGCATTATGAGCGGCCAGATTTGCCAAGTTGACATTACTGCCTAAACCTAGAAAAAGTTTGAAAATAATTTGAGGAAGAGATAGCGTAGCTCATGAGTGAGGAAGAAGTCTTCAAACATAACATGTTTCTTAATACAAACATTATTTTAGTTTTGGTGGTAGATGGGATAACATGGGCTGATAACAAAGTCCAGGCCTTGTTTCAGTATATATCAGAGTGTGACAGCAGTATGAACATTGGCCTTATAATGATGTCAAGAGAGGTGTTAAACTCCTTTTAGACCTGAGCAAAATTGTAAATAATTGTTTGCCTCTAAATAATTAACTTACTATACTATGATGTGTAGCTACTACATGTTTACCTAATTGAAAATTTTGGTCCTCTTTAATTACCCCTTCATCTACGCATCCTTGTTGCGGTAACTTGCGTGTCTGTCACACACACACACACACACACACTGTGTGACAAACACTCAACCTACCGGCTGATGCAGTGTGTGCAACTTGCAAGTAGTATTTACTACATTTTTAAGGAGAAATATGGTAAAATTACTTAAGGGATTCGGGGTGCCACGAGCCTGAGCTACCTGCCTTGAGCCTGTAAGAATTTAAGTTAGGAAGAACAGTTTGGTAAGAACACACACACACACACACACACACACACACACACACTAGGGAACTCCGTAGTGTAAGGGTTAGCACGCTCGGCTCACAACCGAGAAGTCCCGGGTTCGATCCCCGGGCGGAGCGAAGACAGACGGGCGGTCTTCTTAAAAAACCCGAGCCCCTGTCCACCCAGCAGTGAATGGGTACCGGGTGTTAGCCGGGGGTTTGAGACCCGCCTCCCGCGGTGATGGCTTCGGCCAACACTAAAAAAAAAAAAAAAAGATGAATGAGAAAAATGAATGTTGATATGGAGATGGGGCCATACGAGCGTTGCTCTGGCCCTGTAAAATGCAATTAGATGAATACAACTAGATGAATACACACAAACAAACAAACACGACTACATAGCTACATTGTGGCATTACGTCAGCGTCATCCTAAAATTGTCACCCATCAAAAAATTGTTTTCTTTTTCTGTTTTAACTTCAAAGAAAATATGCGTATAAAGCGTAGACTATAGCGAGGCGAGAGCGGCTAAATACGGTAAAAGCAGCAGGCCCGTAGCCACGGAGGGACTATGGGGGGGCTTAGCTCGCAGAAAAACTCTTTAACCCCCCAAAGAGTGTTTTGATTACTTAGAAGCGTATATGACTTAGGAGAAGACCAATGACCGAATGAGTCATTGAGTCACATGAGTCGGATACAAACCGAATGAGGGTAGTTTAGAAATATATAAAGATTTGTGCCAGACTCTATCAGAAGCTTTTGATATGTCAAGGGCAACAGCAAAAGTTTCACCGAAACCCCTAAAGTAGGATGACCAAGATTCAATACACTGTAAACCACAGAATTGCCGAAATCTTGTCACTGTGACAAGATCGGCCTTCGTCATTATAGTTTGACAAGAAAACTCGTCACACTGACAAGATCTCTTCCTCATTTTCTTCTGCACATGACAAGTTCTAATCTTGTCATGAAATCTTGTCACATGAAATCTGTTCATGAAATCTTGTCATGAAATTCAACGTCTCGTGAAATATTTGTTCATGTAATTCAATCATTTACTTTGTGCAAACTTGATTGAAATATTTTCAGTTTATACACATTATTGAAGATGAAATGAAGAATAATGAAAATTTATCATGCATCTTAGTAACATCTTAGTACAGTGAAATTGAGATGTCAAGTATTATATTCATACTAATATACTATGTATATATATATATATATATATATATATATAATAGATTATATATATATATATATATATATATATATATATTTTTATATATATATACTAGCCGCAAAGCCGCCCTCCGGCGGACTTTTTGGCTAGCTCCTCATGCGGTGGGCTACTGGTTTGGTGGGCCTTCGGCCCACCAAACACGGACTCTCCAGATAGCCCCTTCTAACTTTCCTGAAATCATGGATGTAGAAATGTATGTATTACCCCCACCCATTCACTCACCCATTACCCATCACCCCCCACCCATTCACTCACCCATTACCCATCACCCCCCACCCATTCACTCACCCATTACCCATCACCCACACACCCATTCACTCACCCATTACCCGTCACCCCCCACCTATTCCCTCACCCATCACCCATCACCCCCAACCCATCACCCCCCACCCATTCACTCACCCATCACCCCACACCCATTACCCATCACCCCACCCATTCACTCACCCATTACCCATCACCCTACATCAAGGTTTCCTCAATTCTCGCAACCCACTTTTTTTTCACAATTATCGCTAATAGGCTGCTAAAAAAAAAAAAAAATGATCGGATCATCTCATAATTGGGCTTAAAACCTTCCCCTGGTCAACCCGGTTCCAAAAATGTGCCATATGAGGTGATTGCGCCACGGGGGGCGGAACCTATACCAGACACACACACACACACACACACAGACAGACAGACAGACAGACACACTTTCGCTTATATTTACCATTACCCATCACCCCCCACCTATTCCCTCACCCATCACCCATCACCCCCCACCCATTCACTCACCCATCACCCCACACCCATTACCTATCACCCCACCCATTCACTCACCCATTACCCATCACCCTACATCAAGGTTTCCTCAATTCTCGCAACCCACTTTTTTTTTCTCGCAATTATCGCTAATAGGCTGCTAAAAAAAAAGAGAAAAAAAAGTGATCGAATCATCTCATAAGTGGGCTTATGACCTTCCCCTGGTCAACCCGGTTCCAAAAATGTGCCATATGAGGTGATTGCGCCACGGGGGGCGGAACCTATACCACACACACACACACACACACAGACAGACAGACAGACACACTTTCGCTTATATTATTATATATATATATATATATATATATATATATATATATATATATATATATATATATATATATATATATATATATATATATATAATTTCCTTTATTTTTCCTCAGGGTGTCTCAACAATGAATGAACGTTCATGGAAAATTAGGATAGTTTCGTTGTAACAACAAAGAAACAAAGTTGTAACAACGGCAGCAATGTAGAGACGTGAGACTGTGAAGATCTCCAAAAAAAAAACTTGTTAGTGTGACTAGAAACAACTTGTTCTGCGAACGTGATCACAAGATAAATCTTGTCACTGACAAAATTTGACTTGTCAACCATGACAAGATTGTGTTCGTCAACATGGCAAAATTTAACTTGTCTTCCATGACAAGATAGTTCTTGTCATGGAGACAAGTTAAATCTTGTCATGTTGACGACGAACACAATCTTGTCATGGTTGACAAGGAAAGATCTTGTCAGTGTGACAAGATTTATCTTGTGATTTTTAGACATGTTCACAGAGCAAGCCTATTCTTGTCACACAGACAAAAGTATGTCTAGAGTGTAGGAAAACTAGAAAATCACCTGTAGATCGCCCTTTACGGAAACTGTAGCCTACCTAGTGGCGATCAGATAGAAGATTGTAAGCAGATAGATGCTTAAGAATCTTCTTATTAAGTATAGATTCAAAAGATTTAGAAAGGCAGGAAGTCAAAGCTATAGGACGGTAGTTTGAAGGATTATAACGGTAACCCTTCTTAGAAACAGGTTGGATGTGAGCAAACTTCCAGCAAGAAGGAAAGGTGGAAGTAAATAGATAAAGACGGAAAAGTTTGACCAGGCAAGGTGCAATCACAGAAGCACAGTTTTTGAGAACAATAGGAGGGACTCCGTCAGGACCGTAAGCCGTTTCATGTTTCCGTAAAGGGCGATCTACTGGTGATTTTCTAGCTTTCCTAACTGAATCTTGGTCATCCTCCTTTAGGGGTTTCGGTCAAACTTTTGCTGTTGCCCTTGACATACCAAAAGCATTTGATAGAGTCTGCCACAAATCATTAATTTTAAAACTACCCTCTTTAGGTTTCTATCCTTCTCTCTGCACCTTCATGTCCATTTTCCTTTCTAACATGTTATATTGCAGCTACCGTAGACGGTCATTGTTCTTCTCCTTATTCTATCAATAGTGTGTTCTTCAGGGTTCTGTCCTATCACCCACTCTCTTTTTATTACTCATTAATGATCTTCTAAGTCTAACTCTATGCCCTATCCACTCTTACGTTGATGACTCTACCCTACATTTTTTAATGTCGTTCATTAGGCGTCCAACTCAACATGAATGAAGTTATTCATGGAGAGTTGCCACAGAACGCCTAATTTCTGATCTTTCTATAATCTCTGAATGGGGCAAAGCAAACCTTGTTTTATTCAATGTTTAAAAAAACCAATTTCTTCACTTATATACTCGACCATAGACCACTGTATACCTGTATACTTTTGTGTATGTATGTGTATACAGTGGTATACACTATAATCTTTTCTCCTTTGGCGTTTGTGGCCATTATAGTTTTCTGTATCCCAGCTGCTTGCTCAGTACAGGGGCCTTATCCGCCCATGTATGGAGTATGCCTCTCCCGTTTGGGGGGATCCACTCATACAGCTCTCCTAAACAGGGTAGGGTCAAAAGCTTTTCGTCTCATCAACTCCCCTCCTCTGACTGATTGTCTTCAATCTTTAAATCGCCGCCGCAATGTTGCTTCTCTTGGTATCTTCTACCGTTATTTTCATGCTCACTGCTCCTCTGAACTTGCTAACTGCATGCCTCTCTCCTTCCCGCGGCCTCGCTGCACAAGATTTTCTACTCATTCTCATCCCTATTGTGTCCATCTTACTAATGCTAAAGTTTACAGTATCTCCACTCTTTCATCTTTTTCACTGGTAAACTCTGGAACTCTCTTCCTGGTTCTATTTTCCCACCTTCATACAACTTCTTTTTTTCAAGAGAGATGTACAGTGTACGTGCAGTGTACGCCTCCCAAACTAAATTGATCCCCCCCCTTTCTTTATACTCTTACTCTCTTATTTATGGGATTGGCAGCTAACGGGCTTCTTGTCACTTTTTTTCGCCCCATGCCAGTCCTTTTTTATATGTGAAAAAAACCTTTTTCATGATACATTTTTGTTTCTATACTGCTACATTCATGCATTCTAATAGAAATTCTAGTCAAAAACATACTTGTCTAGTAGAAAGACATTCTAGTAGAATTATACGTGGAAGGAAAAGTATAAAAAAGTTCAGCCCCCCCCTACGGTGCAAATAGCCCCCCCCCCCTACGGTGCAAATAGCCCCCCCCCCCATTTCAAGTCCTGGCTACGGGCCTGGTGGGCAGTATCGAGTATTCAAGTAATCATACTGAGGCCTTAGATGTGAATAAAGCGACTCGGTTTCCAATACCTACCCATTTGTTTGTCATTTCTATGTAAACTTCTCAGAACGCATCTGCAGGATTTCATCTCAGATCTTCCGGTGTCATAAATGTAGACTTTGCAATTAATACCTTTTCATGATTTTAGTTTTTGGGTGTCATAGAAAAAAACCACATTCAATGAGAAAAAAGTAAAAGCTGAAATCGTCTAGAAACCGAAGACGTATCAGGCTGACGTGGCTTGTATTCCCAGTAAACAGACGAGGCTGGCCTGGCGCGCGAGGCTGTAAACACGCGGGTAAGAGCGGCCGCCGGTCACACACATTCAGTTTGTTTAGTCCGCCTTAAATGGCTTTGAATACTGTGCTGGTGCGACTTAATGGCCAGGATGAATCTTGGACAATTATAAGACGGACATTCGTGGGTTTGCTCTAAAACTGGCCTGTAGCGCTCTCTCTCCTCTCTTCTCTCTCTCTCTCTCTCTCTCTCTCTCTCTCTCTCTCTCTCTCTCTCTCTCTCTCTCTCTCTCTCTCTCTCTCTCTCTCTCTGCTCTTGGTTCAGTGGTAGAGGCTTGGGCTTGCGTGCATCGTGGCGTTCGAACCCCACTCACTGTCATATATATGTATATTTGTATGTATGTATGTATCTATCTATCTATCTATCTATCTATCTACCTATTGTATACATTGTGTGTGTGTGTGTGTGTGTGTGTGTGTGTGTGTGTGTGTGTATGTGTGTTGTGTGTGTGTGTGTGTGTAATATGTGTGTATGTGCGTGCACAGACTCAAAAAACGCCTCAAGCACGCAATCCATTCCAACACATGTGGTCTGTTTTTCCCTGCACCATTGAATTCCTATCGCTGTCACCTTCTCCCTTTCCTTCCTTATAGCCGCAGGTGTTCGTGGGATATTTTCTCCTCAATAGTCATGAAGGCAAAGCTGTTGTCACTTCTCACTACTCTACCACTCTCTAATCAGCACCAACTCCACCAGCATAACTCACTAGCCATATACTACTTAACTCTCTTATCATTAATTTTATTATGTAAAGACTTCCACGAGAACAACCCTGACACTTCAACTCTTTCCCAAACACCTCATGCGGACGGGACACCAGTATACACATCAAACATTCATTGTCGTTTAGGTGAGGCTGCGGAAACTCCTGGATGGCGAGTGACGTTACACCATGGATCTCGGGGTCGTAATGTTTCTCGGCGTCTATCCAGGCAATTTAGAATACCTCACGTTTCCCTGCCCGGATGATAGTTATGAAAGTATTTTGCCATGTGCGGTCCTGCCTCGTCGTGTCCCCGGGATGATTACAGCGCCGAGGAGAAAAAACAGTGATCAGCCAAACTCACAGGCAGGATTACACGACCAAGACAGGCAGACAGGTAGATTTACACGCAGGAGACAGGCAGACAGGCACACTTATCTGGCCACAAATGTATGTTGCATTTTTCCTCGCCGACCATAACTGTACACACGTGACGAGGAAATACTTTACATCATGCATTTTTCTTATTACGACCACCGTACAGGTTATTCTTGGGGGACGAGAATAATATGTTTATGAAATTACCCAATGAAATGGAGAAGGTTATTTGATCAGGTAACATGAGGAGGAGGAGGTTGTAGAGGAGGGAGGAGGAGGTTGTAGAGGAGGGAGGAAGAGCAGCAGGAGGTGGTGGAGTTGGAGAAGGAGGAGGAAGAGGAGGAGGAGGAGGAGGAGGAGGAGGAAGGAGGTGGTGGTGGTGGTGGTAGAGAAGGGAGGAAGAGGAGGAGGAGGTCCTTGGCAACACCCTGCTATTGTTGGTGGTTGTCTGCTGCATGTGGTTGTCTTGTAATGGTGGCACATGGGTGATTACGATTTGGTGTGACGATCAAGAGAGACTCAGAAAGGGTATAACACACACACACACACACACACACACACACACACACACACACACACACACACACACACACACACACACACACACACACACACACACACACACACACACACACACACACACACACACACACACACACACACACACACACACACACACACACACACACACACACACACACACACACACACACACACACACACACACACACACACACACACACACACACACACACACACACACGAGCTGAGTTGGGTGTATCATAATTAATCGTATGTAGTTTCTGTTTTAGCAATCCTATTTTTTTCTTCGACGAAATTTGATATCTTTGTAGTTTTAGAGAGGGAGAAAAAATGACAGCATTAAAATATGCATTTCAAGTAGCCTTCCATTTAATGCCCGAAGCATATCAGGAATAAATGAAACGTAACCCATTGTTCTGTAAAGAAAAAAGATACCTATCATTATATATTAATAGAATGATACAGTAAGGATTGTTTTGCAAAACTTTTTTTTCGAATACTTTGAGCTAGATCTGATAGTTTGCAGGTTATCCAACTAATCTGTATATATCTATCAATTTGTTGATATTATATGTTTTATCTCCATCTTCATCTCTTATCAGTCAGTGTATCTATCGAATTCCTACCTATCTGACTGTCTATGGTATCAATCTATCTATCTACATCTCTATTCATCTCCCTACTTATCTATCTTAAGCTGGATATCCACTGCTAGTTATTACGTCTCCAAATGACGGATAAAAGAACGCTTATTGATAAAGTACAGTCCTTTATACTCTTATCAATAACATTCTCTTCAAGTTTGCATGCTGAACTCCATCGAATACATTTGATATACTGACGCCAAAACTACATCTCTCTTCTTTTTCATCCTTCTCATCACAGCAACTCCAATGAACATGTCAATAGGTGTCAAAAAAGAACCATAAGTAAAGTAACCATAGTAAACATAAAAACCATACAGTCAATATATAATTCATTAAAAGTTATATTCAAGGCTCTGATATAATATAAGAAGTAAAGATACCACGAGAGAAATATATGTATTCGTATGATAAATATTCCGAAAAAAATGCAGACCATGGATATAAAAGCTAAATACGAAACGTGTAAAGTAACAAAATCATTCAATAGATAAAGAAATGGAGAAAGAAGAATAGAAAGGTTGATGTTGTAAATGACTGTAATGGAAAGGCAAAGATCACTGTTGATAAGAGAACATAACCTGAATAGATACACCATGGACACAATACAGCAACACATATGCAGAGTGGCAGGTCATGTGGTAAAAGGCGAAGTGACTGCACCGCAAAGAGACCGTAAACGCATTAAAGGAGACCAAATAAGAGGTGGGGAAATGAAAAGTTAGTGAGGAGAACTTAGGAGAGACTGGCAGAGTATACTGTGACTCAGGAAAAAGGTTGGGAATCTATTTTCATCATTATGTAGACGTGCATTGGTTACAAAAAAAATGTTTCTCTCTCTCTGTGTGTCTGTCTCTGTCTCTCTCTCTCTCTGACTGTCTGTTTGTCTGTCTGTCTGTCTGTCTGTCTGTCTATATCTCTCTCTCTCTCTCTCTCTCTCTCTCTCTCTCTCTCTCTCTCTCTCTCTCTCTCTCTCTCTCTCTCTCTCTCTCTCTCTCTCTCTCTCTCTCTCTCTCTCTCTCTCTCTCTCTCTCTCTCTCTCTCTCTCTCTCTCTCTCTCGTTCAGATCTCTCTCGATGCAACGCCTGTTCCTGCATGGGAACACTCGAGACAATGGCAATGGCAGAAGAGTCTCCATTTGCACCTTTCAATGCACTTCGTTCCTGCACCCCCCCCCCCTCCTCTCTCTCTCTCTCTCTCCTCTCCTTCTCTCTCTCTCTCTCTCTCTCTCTCTCTCTCTCTCTCTCTCTCTCTCTCTCTCTCTCTCTCTCTCTCTTCTCTCTCTCTCTCTCTCTCTCTCTCTCTCTCTCTCTCTCTCTCGTCTCTCTCTCTCCTCTCTCCCTCTCTCTCTCTCTCTCTCTCTCTCTCTCTCTCTCCTCTCTCTCTCCTCTCTCTCTCTCTCTCTCTCTCTCTCTCTCTCTCTCTCTCTCTCTCTCTCTCTCTCTCATTTTTTCTCTTTTTTTCACCTTACTGACGGTCTGAACCACTGTCTATTTTGTCTCAGAACTGAATCAACGCCGCAATGTGATGCTTACAGTTGCTACATCGAAGGACCTTACTCGAACTTAGCGCCGTTGGGTCAAGTGCGTTTTTTTCACTGTTACAGTTGAAATATGATTAATTCTTTTCACTATTGTTCTTTCACAACAGTACAACGAGAACAAAGAATCTCAGCTTTTGCCAATCTTTACTTTTTACAACAAAACCGTACACTCTCCTCGCTTAAAAAAGCTACGCGCTGGTACTTTCCTTATAGCTACGCGCCGGTACTTTCATTGGATTTAACCGCGAAGACTTTTATCGCATGTTCGGCAACGACTCGAGTCATTCCCTTAATCCTGCTCCCATAATGAACGCGTGTCAGAACGTACGTGTGTCATTCTTTGTCGTCTTTGTTGTCTTTTTGTGTCTTCCTATTTTGATTTTTTTTTCTGTCTTGTCTCTTTTCTCTTTTTCTCACTCACTTCATTTTATCTCGCTATCTGTATGTCATCCTGTCTGTCTCTGTCTTTTTTTGCTTCCATCCCTGTCTCTATTTCCGTCTGTACTTGTGTGTGTCTGTCTCTGTACCAGGCAGTGATTCTCTTCCTGCACAAGTCGGACGTTGTTCTTTCTAAGGATGCATCTTTGCCTTGGTCCAGTGCTTAGGGCGCCTCTACCTCTCCTCCCTCCTCCCCACCCTAACCTCCGAGCCTTTCTCTCACAGCCATGTTGAAATTGTAGTATAAAATTTTATTGCAGGCCAGAGGTGCTGTAAATATCTCTTAGCCTAATATATAACACACACACCACACACACACACACACACACACACACACACACACACACACACACACACACACACACACACACACACACACACACACACACACACACACACACACACACACATACACACACACACACACACACACACACATACCGCGCGATGGTCAGGTTGATAACGTTCTGGTCTCTGACTCTCTGGGTAGGCGGTTCGAATCCTCGCGCTCCCGGGGATTTTTAACTTGACAAATTCGGGCGGTTACTGTCCCCCTTGAGCAAGGGGATGGGGGTGTGTGGTGTGTGAGGTTCCAGCATTGCCCAAAGATCGGTAATAATGAGCCCCAAGCTCGCACTGAGAGGGTGAAACTGGCGATCGCGAGCCAGCTCGCGTGGACAAAGACCACGGGTGAATGAATGAATCACACACACACACACACACACA
>JACEEZ010017512.1:155000-160000 GCA_016584305.1 Chionoecetes opilio | reverse complement strand
CTTAGCCTCCGCTCGATTCTCCACGCCGCGAATTTCTGGTTGAAAGATTTTTGAAAGTCACAAGTTCCTCTGTTGATGCTGTTTTTGTCGACTTCACAACATTGAGCAATAGGTTTACTGCAGCTCCTCTTCTCTCTCTCTCTCTCTCTCTCTCTCTCTCTCTCTCTCTCTCTCTCTCTCTCTCTCTCTCTCTCTCTCTCTCTCTCTCTCTCTCTCTCTCTCTCTCTCTCTCTCTCTCTCTCTCTCTCTCTCTCTCTCTCTCTCTCTCTCTTCCTCTGTCTTTCTGTCTCTCTCTGTATGTCTCTCTCTCTCTGTATCTCTCTCTCTCTCTCTGTGTCTCTCTCTCTGTCTCTGTCCCTCTCTCTCCTATCTGTCTCTCTCTTTCCTGTCTCTCTCTCTCTCTTCTCCTGTCTCTCTCTCTCTCTCTCTCTCTCTCTCTCTCTCTCTCTCTCTCTCTCTCTCTCTCTCTCTCTCTCTCTCTCTCTCTCTCTCTCTCTCTCCTCTCTCTCTCTCTCTCTCTACCCCCCTAGCCAACACCAGTCAGCTTATATATATATATTTTCAAAACAATTTTTATTTTTCACCATCAAGCTGTAAAGTGGGTGTATTTTATGCCTGTTTTCTATATATTAGGCTCTCACTCTTCATCCTTAATCTTCTTCCTCGTCCATTTTCTTCTCACATACGCAAAACAAAATATAAAAAAATATGTGCAAAATATTCCTACACACACACACACACACACACACACACACACACACACACACACACACACACACACACACACACACACACACACACACACACACACACACACACACACACACACACACACACACACACACACACACACACACACACACACACACACACACACACACACACACACACACACACACACACACACACACACCAAAGAAAAATATATATAATAATATCGTAAGTCGAACTAGCCTCTGTTATATACCTTGAAGCGGAATGACAAGTCTTCAGATGCACACTTGTTCTCACCCCCTTAAAGATGAGAAGAGAGGACGGGAGGGAAGAGGAATGGTGTTAGCGACCAGGAGGGGAAGGCAGAGGAGAGAAGGGAAAGGGAAAGATCGTCAGGGGCGTCGAGGTGAAAGAGAGAAGGTGGTGTGAGGTGGATTAGTCGGGATTAACTTGCTGGCTATATATGGAGAGGTGAGGCGCAAGGTTGCTGCCTCTAATCAATTTCTTTACCTGCGCTGGCAATCACCTGGCGATGAGAGTCCAACTTGACGGGGGGATAGCTTGGGTGTATCCTTTGGGGCTCTGTATAGATAGGTGCAGACAGAGACAGATAGACAGACAGACAGTAAGACAAACAGAATCACATACAGTAAGATAGGAAGACAGACATACAGTAAGAGGGACAGACATATAAACAGATATACAGCCAGACGGATAGACACACAGACACAGACAGATAGACAGACAGACAGTAAGACAAACAGAATCACATACAGTAAGATAGGAAGACACACATACAGTAAGAGAGACAGACATATAAACAGATATACAGCCAGACAGATAGACACACAGACACAGATAGACAGACAGATAGACAGACAGAATCACATACCGTAAGATAGGAAGACAGACATACAGTAAGAGAGACAGACATATAGACAGACATACAGCCAGATAGATAGACACACAGACACAGAGAGACAGACAGACAGACAGACAGACAGACAGAATCACATACCGTAAGATAGGAAGACAGACATACAGTCAGATAGATAGACACACAGACACAGAGAGACAGACAAACAGACAGACAGGCAGGGCATGAAATAAAAAGCAGATAAGAGAAAAATCTACTTGAAAACACATCAACTTAAGAAACATAAATATAATAGATAGTCAGACAGACGTACATACATAAACATATACCAGGAATGTTAGATGGACAGGAAGATAGAAAACTTAAACAGACGGAGAGAAGACAAAAAACACACACACACACACACATACACACACACACACACACACACACACACACACACACACACACACACACACACACACACACACACACACACACACACACACACACACACACACACACCCACACACACACACACACACACACACACACACACACACACACAAGATGGGGTTTTGTATTTCTGCCAATAACCAACTTTCAATTTACACTTATTTGATATCTCTTAGTAATATGCATTTTTTTCATTTGCGAGTGTACGAGCATATAATAATAACAATGCTCTACTGTTTCATCGGTTTTGCCTTAGTTATGCGTCACTTATTTGTTTTGGTAACTTCTTTATAGGATCTGTGTTGCTTTGTGTTCTGTCTGTCAGATTGATTTATGTTCTGCTGGTGTATTTTTTTTTATGGGGCTCTATTGCTGCCGTTGTTTTCTTAGCTATGTTCCAGGATTACTTTGTTGTGTTTGTCATGCTTCCCTTTCGCTTTCTCTCCTACCTCATCTTGCTATCTGTTTATCATCATCTTGCTATCCTCTTTGCATCGTGTCTTACGGTTAGATGTTAAATATTTTTACGTCCCGTCATTTTTTTTTGTTTCTACGTTTATATATTTTCACGTATTGTCATTTTTAAATTGTTTTTATATTTCGATTTTGTCTTTTTGCGTTTGGTGTGATCGTATGATTTTTTCTCTTTATTTATTTTTTCCCCCTCTTATTTTTTTTTTTTTTCTCTCTCTCTCTCTCTCTCTCTCTCTCTCTCTCTCTCTCTCTCTCTCTCTCTCTCTCTCTCTCTCTCTCTCTCTTCTCTCTCTCTCTCTCTCTCTCTCTCTCTCTCTCTCTCTCTCTCTCTCTCTCTCTCTCTCTCTCTCTCTCTCTCTCTCTCTCTCTCTCTCTCTCTCTCTCTCTCCTCTCTCTCTCTCTCTCTCTCTCTCTCTCTCTCTCTCTCTCTCTCTCTCTCTCTCTCTCTCTCGTTTCTCCTTCCCTTTATCTGGACATTTCTCCTCTTTTCTTGTCCTCGTGACCTCATCATTTTCAATATGCTTCTCATCCACTTATTATTGATCCTTCTTATCACCCCTTCTATTCATCCTCCTCTTCGTCTTCCTCCTTCTCCTCGCACTCAATACACTCTTTAACCTCTCTCCTGTCTCCTTCACACCCCTATCTCCTCCTCCTCCTCCTGGTCCATTCTGTAACAATTTTTTCTTCTCTCTTTCTTCCTCTCTCATCTTCTTCTCTGTCGCCGTGCCCTTTCTCCTCCTCCTCCTCCTCCTCCTCCTCCTCCTCCTCCTCCTCCTCCTCCTCCTCCTCCTCCTCCTCCTCCTCCTCCTCCTCCTCACAACCAGCGTGATATGCAGACCTGCTTGATCCTTTCATCTCATAGATATGCAAATAATGAGCATGATACCGACATATCATCTCCCTCGCTTTCTTCCTCACTCCCTTCTTCCCTCAGCCCCCCTTCTTTCCTCCCTCCTCTTCCTCCCTCATCACGTATGCTGCCCATCCCTCCCCCTTCCTCTCCATCACCTGTCCAGTGCTATTTCTGCCTCATCCTCCCCCTCACTTTTTTATTTTTCATCTTGCAGCATTCTCCTTCCCACCTCCCGCCCTCCCCACCTCTTTTTATTTTTCCTCCTCATCTTTCTTGCTGCTTTTCTTTTTCTTCTTCACCTTCTTCTTCTTCTTCATCTTTTTCTTCTTGTTTTTCTTGCTCTTTAACTTTTTCTCCCTCTTATTTTACATTTTTCAAGTATATTCTCTTCTGCCTCCTCTTCCTGACTTCTCCCACCTCCTTTCCCTCCGACTTGCTGGTTTATATCATGCACACCTTTTATCCTTTCTATTGTTGACCTCTAATCTTCCTCCCTCAGTACTTTATTATACTTGCAGCTTCTTCCTCATACAAAATCACACCTTTTAATGCATTTCAATCTTTTCTTTCCTTGTTTTCTTTTTTGCAGACACTCTGACCACTACATAAAAGATTTCTGAACACGTAGTTGTCTTTATGCATGTGTGTGTGTGTGTGTGTGTGTGTGTGTGTGTGTGTGTGTGTGTGTGTGTGTGTGTGTGTGTGTGTGTGTGTGTGTGTGTGTGTGTGTGTGTGTGTGTGTGTGTGTGTGTGTGTGTGTGTGTGTGTGTGTGTGTTTTTCACGCGGGATTTCTTTGATCTGGTTAATCTGGTGGTTAGATGCATAATGTGTGTTGCATTTATATTGGTAGGCGTCAGAACTGTCTTTCCAGTTCTGTGGTGGGCCTGTCTCGATCGTGTAATTCCGGTCATCAAACACATGGTAGACAATAAAACACGGCGCGGTAGTCCATAAAGACGCTAATTAAACGTTTATATATGCAGTCGCAAAAGACAAGTTGTAGTAAAACGATACGATAACAATGAAGTCAAGATAAAATGAACAAAAATGTAAGAAAAAACGGCATGATTATAAACAATGAAAACTCAACACACAACTAAATTTGATCATGTAAGAAACAATAACAACAAAAATTTAGTCATATCTTTATTTAGTCATTTATTTAAAGTCAACGTAAACCTCCCACGGATAAAAATAAAGATATTTCACAGCCACCCTTAAGTAGTACGTATGGAAGCGAAGACCTCCCTGACAGATAGGAAGAAGGTAAGGAAGGGGGGAGGAAGGTGTGGCGGAGGGGGAGGATAGGGGAAAAGGGATAGATGGCAGAGGGAGAGATGGAGGGAAGGAGAGGAGGAAGAAAGATAGGCGGTGTTTGTGAGGTGCCATTTACAGAAGGTGGAGGTGCGTGAAACGGGAGGTGACTTAGTATTATACGGAGGAGTAATGATAACTTGTTGAGAGAGAGAGAGAGAGAGAGAGAGAGAGAGAGAGAGAGAGAGAGAGAGAGAGAGAGAGAGAGAGAGAGAGAGAGAGAGAGAGAGAGAGAGAGAGAGAGAGAGAGAGAGAGAGAGAGAGAGAGAGAGACCATATAATATTACATGTAGCCTACGTACACTACAAAGGAAAGTAAAAGTACTAAA
>JACEEZ010017512.1:147500-150000 GCA_016584305.1 Chionoecetes opilio | reverse complement strand
ATAATTTTGCATGTTACTACATCACTGAAATTAGAGAATACGTCATGAACAGTATTAAATCTGTAAAGGTTTCTAATGTGTTGTGTTATAGGGGACACCTCTACCACTGTTGTTCTGTTTGTATGTCACCACATACACACGGGCGCTCCTCGAGAGAAGGCGACCACGCCCGCGCCTGTTTCCAGCGCCCCCGTTCCACTACTAAACTATGACCACAGACTCGAAAACGTGTAAACGACATCCTATGTAATCTTTAATTACATGTTTCTTTTCATAATGTCATGTACTTTAATTCAGGGTTAATTGTTTTATATACATTGCATCTTGTTGCCTCGAGTTAGCAATTGTATTATGTACATTATACAACCTAGAGGACATGTGAGGGACATTATTGTGTGTCATGTGGGCCACAATTTTTCCCAAACCGGGGTATTTAAAGACAAAACATACTTAAGAGCGAAAGACAAAGGGTCATCGTTCATGTTACGTCTCTCTGACCACATACTATGATAAAACTTGTGTTGTTTGTGTCTTAAGAAGGTCAGGCGCGAGGGGTATCCTAACTCAGCATAACATACATTATTGGGAGTGGCTCTCCTTACCCCTAACAACTCCTTCAAAGGCCCAATTGTACAACTTAATGATAGGTTTTCACGTCAGCGGGCCCACCCAAGACTCACAGCCCCTACAGTAAAGACGACATAAGGGCAGCATCGAACAAACGACGTTTTACAATAAAAGGAATGTCTTGTTTTTTCAATAAATGAGACAAATTTTTAAAAAATGACATAACTTGTTTTTTTGCATGTATTTTCACAGCAGATGACACCGAACCGTCACACGTGAAGGGAGTCCCCAGATACACGTAGCTGCTGCAGGGCTCCACCACTAACCCGCCACGCGCAGCGGCTCGGCGTCCCCTGCTTGACCGTTTATCACGAAAAACTTTGTTTTACCTATATTTATCTTCATTCCATATTCATCACAAAATTCCTTTAATTACAAACTTCTTTAACATGTTGTCCCTGGTCGTAGCAAGTATCACCGCATCATCCATATACAACAATATGTGCAGCCATTCTATAAATGTCTCAGGACTACAATTATCTCTCATCATTTTTACCAACTCGTCTACATATAATATAAATAGGAGACAAGATGTGGACAGACCTTGCCTTACTCCGACGGTGGGGGTGACCAACTGCACGCCTAAAATACTTTCCGTGACGCGGTACATGGCAACTATAGCTGCAAGCATCATCATTCCACAAACCCAGACGCTTCAGAGTCTAAAAAAAAACTTTTGTCTTGGCATTACGTCATATGCCTTCGAAAAATCAAAGAAAGACACGATAACTTGTTTTTCCCTTTGCGAGCTATCCCCCGAAACGAAAATTTTCCGCACCCCCTTTTTTCCCCCTGCCCCCAAAAGGCAAAAAACCACTGGCCTTTTTTTTTGGGGGTTACCCAAACAAAAAACACAAAACCCCCCCCCCCCAACCAAGAGCCGACGAAGCCAGCCCCCCCCGGGCCCCGCCGCCCGCAGGGCCCCAACCACGCCGGGGGCCCCCCACCCCACCACCAACCACCACCACCCCCAAACCCCGCACCAGCACCACCACCACCACGCACGCAGGGCCCCCAGCACGCACGCCCACCACCACCACCAACCACCCCCACAACCCACAACACCACACACACACACACACACACACACACACACACACACACACACAGAGATAGATAGATAGAAAGATATTTTGTTGACCACAACATACTAAGATAATAATCACAATAACATTAATATATGGTCCAACCAAGACAATTATCCATACACACATCAACATTTGCGCCCATCTTGTCAAATCCTACAGCCCAATACTCACCTGGTGTTTAGTGTTAGTGTTAGGTGTTAGTGTGTTTAGTGTTTGTTCTCCAGTCAAGTGAGAGATGCTGTTTGTTCCGCCTCGCCATACAAGGATAGTCTCGATGACTTTGAAGAGTATAGGAGATCTTAGTTTCGGGTCATGAATATATTTATACCAAACGTTTAGTGTTTGGTTACAGTCCTCTTCTTAACTCCCTTCAGTAATATCATCCTCAATGCTGCTTCTCTTGGTATCTTCTACCGTTATTTTCCTGCTCACTGCTCTTCTGAACTTGCTAACTTCATGCCTGCCCCCTCCCGCGGCCTTGCTGCATAAGGCTTTCTACTCATTCTCATCCCTATTCTGTCCATCTTCCTAATGCATACCTAATGCAAGAGTTAACCAGTATCTTCAGTCTTTCATTCCCTTCACTGGTAAACTCTGGAACTCTTTCCTGTTTCTATATTTCCACCTTCCTCTTACTTAAATTTTTTTCAAGAGAGGAGCAACAAGACACCTTCCGAACTGAATTGGCCCACCTCTCTTTCTATATTCTCTTACTATCTTCTTTATAGGAACTGGCAACTAGGCCGGCTAATTGTTGTTCATTTTTTTTGTCCTTGGCCAGTCCT
>JACEEZ010017512.1:105000-142500 GCA_016584305.1 Chionoecetes opilio | reverse complement strand
ATCTGTGGTCAAAGCAGAGTGATGTTGCCATAAATTTTGGTCCACAAGTTGTGTGTACATTCAGGTTTTGTAGGATACTTGCACAAACAAGTACCAGTTTTTTTTATAGTTAATTGCATTGCAGTGCACAGGTACATATGAAAGAGTTTTGTTTTCAATTTTCTGACAATGCATGGGTTAATTAAGAAACACTTACTACGTAATCGAATTATACTTACATATGCTGGCGATGTCAAAGTTTTATTAATTTTTTGATCTTGAGGATTATTTCAGGTAAAACTTGTCATATTATTTAGTTGGAAATTTCTAAAAGACTAAAATCCATTTGTGAAAAAGGTAATAGCCTCTGATATATATGTTGTGAACTCCTAGCCATTTGATAGATTTCCCAGGCATGTAATGTACTACAAATTTCAGGAAGTGAGATGGATATGAATTGCTTAACTATCTAAGTGGATGTACCGTAACATGATGTGCGTTAATGAGAACGATGTAAAAAAAAAAAAGATAGGATCATGAGTTGGCACGAAGAGGACAACTTGAATCATCTCTGTTTGACTGCGCCAAATGTTAGTTATTACATGAGCCACGGCACTCACGCTACGTCAGCCACGGCACTCACGCTACGTCAGCCACGGCACTCACGCTACGTCAGCCACGGCACTCACGCTACGTCAGCCATGGCCCTAACGCTACGTCAGCCACGGCACTCACGCTACGTCAGCCATGGCCCTAACGCTACGTTAGCCACGGCATTCACGCAACGTCAGCCACGGCACTCACGCAACGTCAGCCATGGCACTCACGCTACGTCAGCCATAGCCCTCACGCTACGTCAGCTATAGCCCTCACGCTACGTCAGCCATGGCACTCACGCTACGTCAGCCATGGCACTCACGCTACGTCAGCCATGGCCCTCACGCTACGTCAGCTATGGCCCTCACGCTACGTCAGCTATGGCCCTCACGCTACGTCAGCCATGGCACTCACGCTACGTCAGCCATGGCCCTCACGCTACGTCAGCTATGGCCCTCACGCTACGTCAGCCATGGCACTCACGCTACGTCAGCCATGGCACTCACGCTACGTCAGCCACGATCTATGTCACCTTCACGCCTGTTAATTTGCTTCCACACTTCCGTTTTTTCTATACTACTTATGTGTGGTCACGGGCGATATGACGGCAAATAATCCTGAACAATCGAGGAAGAGGAAATGTTTTGCTGATGCAGGAATGAATTTACCCTGCAGGCTATAGAAACCCAAGTGAAGGAACACAGCCTCGTTACGCGTGATAAAAGTGACATACGTTATGGTGTGAAGCACTTAGAATAGATGTCAGGACTCAGGATGCCTGCAAATGGTCATCAAACATATATTCAACCGTCTAACTATGGAATATATCAATGAAATGTTGATGCATATGAAAACTAACGTATCATTGATTCATTGACTTCTCAAATATGCAAAACAAAAGAGATGCTTCGAAAGGAAAGTCACACACACACACACACACACACACACACACACACACACACACACACACACACACACACACACACAACACACACACACACACACACACACACACACACACACACACACAAGGGTACTCCGTAGTGTAGTGGTAGCACGCTCGGTTCACAACCGAGAAGTCCCAGGTTCGATCCCCGGGCGGAGCTAAGAGAGATGGGCGGTCTTCTTAAAACCCGAGCCCCTGTCCACCCAGCAGTGAATGGGTACCGGGTGTTAGCTGGGGGTTTGTGACCCGCCTCCCGGGGTGGTAGTTTCGGCCATCACTAAGGATGTTAGGATGTTAAAGATGTTTTGATCAACACTCTAAGCACTAAGGATGAACGATAAACTGTAGCTATGGAGACGAGGTCATACGAGTGTAGCTCAGGCCCTGTAAAATACAACTAGATGAATAAACACACACACACACACACACACACACACACACACACACACACACACACACACACACACACACACACACACACACACACACACACACACACACACACGCACGCACGCACGCACGCACGCACGCACGCACGCACACACCACACACACACACACACACACACACACACACCACACACACACACACACACACACACACACACACACACACCACACACACACACACACACCACACACACACACACACACACACACACACACACACACACACACACACACACACACACCACACACACACACACACACACACACACAACACACACACACACACACACACACACACACACACACACCAAAAATGAAAGTTTGCAAAAATATCTACACAAGATATTAGAAAAAAATAAATAATAGATATCAAACGTGTGTCAACAGTATCCACGCGCGTCTCCTATTTTCCCCTCATAATATAGTTTTAACATTGTGCGTTGAGCGTGCGAGAAGAATATCACAAACCAGACCAGAGAATACAGCTCCGTATGGTCTTCTGAACCCATAACAATAAATACACAAGTGCCGTATTTCAAGTAACGATTAGACATGTATTTTTATCTTCTTTTTACCAATACAAGGAGTACTGTGGTGGTGTATTGATGATGAAACCTTCGTGAGTGTTGTGACAAGAGAGAGACAAAAAATACAAATGATGGGTAGGATCGTGTGTGTGTGTGTGTGTGTGTGTGTGTGTGTGTGTGTGTGTGTGTGCGTGTGCATCGTGGACAAAACAGTGATGGAGGAAGGATGCGAGGAAAGTAAGGAGAAAATTTAGATAATCGGGTATGATAATATTTCTATTGCTTGCACGATATAACAAAAACTGGTTCCCGATGAAGCTTTTATGATTTTTCGTCTTTCTTGCCCCATCAGTTCTCTCTCTCTATCTCTCTCTCTCTCTCTCTCCTCTCTCTCCTCTCTCTCTCTCTCCCCTTCGTCTCTTCTCTCTCTCTCTCTCTCTCTCTCTCTCTCTCTCTCTCTCTCCTCTCTCTCTCTCTCTCTCTCTCTCTCTCTCTCTCTCTCTCTCTCTCTCTCTCTGTCTCTCTCTCTCTCTCTCTTCTCTCTCCTCTCTCTCTCTCTCTCTCTCTCTCTCTCTCTCTCTCTCTCTCCTCTCTCTCTCTCTCTCTCTCTCTCTCTCTCTCCTCTCTCTCTCTCTCTCTCTCTCTCTCTCTCTCTCTCTCTCTCTCTCTCTCTCTCTCTCTCTCTCTCTCTCTCTCTCCTCTCTCTCTCTCTCTCTCTCTCTCTCTCTTGCAAATTATTCAGTGGCTGTCATAAACACTTTCTTCAAAGCAGGCTAACGGCGTGAAAGCAAGTAGTTGATTTTTCATGAGAACAACGTTGGTAAAAGTTTTAATGTTAAATATAGTTATAGAAAAAAACAGAGGTCCAGAAAAGTGATAGCTAATCGTAAAAAAACTGTAACATGAAATTATGCCAACAGGAACACGTAGTCCGTGTAATGGAAACACTTAGTATAATAGAAGGAAAGTAGGAAGGAGATAATTATGAGTTACTCTTTATTTAACTCCAAGACAACGAGCAGCACGAGAAAAAAGTTGCACCTCATCCCACGAAACAATCACTGCATGACGTTTTCACAAAGTCCGTCAGTTAGCAGAAAGCGTAACTGTTTTCTTAATTGACATGCGAGTATTTGTCTCTCGAATAAGAGCAAGGAAATTGAATAGTATGAAAGTTGACTGAACTAAGAAAAGTAAGAAACAACATGTACAGTTTCGTCTTAAGATTTATTTAGATTGATTGGGTGAATATATGATTTGAAATAATTAAAAATATATGTTAGGTAATGCTTAGAACATAACATAGTCTTTCGTAGCATAACTCTTTCTTGTAACGTAGATATTTCGTCGTTAGCATTAGAAACACAATACATACATTGGCGTTAATCAGTATTTCAAGATTGTTCAAATAGGTCGGAGTTTTGATAATCTATTCTTATTAACCCCTTCATGCCCAGATATTTCCTTTGCTATAAGAAATTGTATGTTTGTCAGCCATAAAATTACGAAAAGTAACTGAATATACCAAATTAGTTAGTTGATGAGGATACTGAACAGGTCATATCTAAAAAATATTGCTTATTTTCATAAAAAATCGTCTAATGGTATACCCAAATTACAATGGAAATAACGTTCTGGGTCTCAAGGGGTTAATACGATGTCATACGATCAGTAATGTTATGCAGTATTATCAAACAAACAATCAAGTAATCGATCAATTGATATCCTAATAAGGGCACGATCAAAGACTACTTAGCACGATATAATGTATTTGACATAGAATGAGACAAATTGTTGGAATGAGTGATGGAGAAAAACCCGAGAAGAAATATAAAGGGCTACTGCTTCCCGGGTTTTTCTTCATCACTCATTCCAACATATATGTATTTGTTTTCATGGTTACATCAACACCATGTCGTCCCTGTAAGCCATATTATCCGACTCAGCTTCCTCTCATCCACGCCTTGCTTGTACTCTCTTGGATGCTTAGGTTAATGAGATCCGATGCTTCAAGAATGCACATAAGGTCTTCCTCTAAACCCTGTGCATTATGTTTTCAATGGTTTTTCTATGTATATCACGTCATTTCTCCCCTTAGTCACTTATTACGCAAAACACTCCAGCAAATTCAATACGATTTCCTAAGCTCTTGGTAACGAAAATAATTGTGCTCCACATTGCTTTATCTGTTTTTTAATCTTCCAAGCAATTTCATAGCAGTATTTATGATGATTGTATATATGATAATGATGATGTTATAGTGATGAGGGTGATGATGATGGTCAATATCATTTGCATCATCATAATCGTGACAATTAGTGTAGTGAAATTGCATAACAAAATGAACAGAGATAAACAGACGAGAGACTAATGAGGAGATCGTTATATAGAAAGCAACTTCCATAAGCTGACCGTCTTCGCACGCTTACAGGACTTTTAATCCATAACATGAATACAAAAGCGAGATACATGTGGTAGATAAAGGCGTGTGGCGTGTGACAACTGCATTAGAGGGCGGTGGGCCTAATTATTCACAGAGGAGTCCATCAAGGCACGAAAAACACGCATGAAAATTAATTAAGGAAGAAAAAACAATGCAAACAAAAGGTGAGGAAGAAAGTGAGACATTGAAGGAAGGATTAAAAGGGGAGTTCATTCATTCATTAGAGGGGAATAGACAGTGGGGGGAAAGAAGAACTAGGAAGAGGTTAGAAAGGAAAATAAAAAATAAAAATAAGAAAGGGGAGTTAAATTGGTGAGTGGTGAGGTTTGGACGATGGCTGCTCCTATAAAGAGGTGTAGGCCCTGTAGGGGAAGGCTGGGACGGCACTATAAGGTGAAGGCGGCCCTTGACTCACTCCCCGCACCGCTTACAACCTCAGCTGACGGCTTACCAGGGGTGTCTGTCGATTCATTAGCCCTCAGACGGCCCACCCACACCGAGGCTGACTCCCTTGCTCCAGCTTGACGCTCTCTCTGCTTCCCTTGTCTCTCTCGGTAACTGCTTCCCTTGTCTCTCTCGGTGACTGCTTCCCTTGTCTCTCTCGGTTACTGCTTCCCTTGTCTCTCTCGGTGACTGCTTCCCTTGTATCTCTCGGTTACTGCTTACCTTGTCTCTCTCGGTTACTGCTTCCCTTGTATCTCTCGGTTACTGCTTCCCTTGTCTCTCGGTTACTGCTTCCCTTGTCTCTCTCGGTGACTGCTTCCCTTGTATCTCTCGGTTACTGCTTCCCTTGTCTCTCGGTTACTGCTTCCCTTGTCTCTCGGTTACTGCTTCCCTTGTCTCTAGGTTACTGCTTCCCTTGTCTCTTGGTTACTGCTTCCCTTGTCTCTCGGTTACTGCTTCCCTTGTCTCTAGGTTACTGCTTCCCTTGTCTCTAGGTTACTGCTTCCCTTTCTCTCTCGGTTACTGCTTCCCTTGTCTCTCTCGGTTACTGCTTCCCTTGTCTCTCTCGGTTTACTGCTTCCCTTGTCTCTAGGTTACTGCTTCCCTTTTCTCTCTCGGTTACTGCTTCCCTTGTCTCTCTCTCGGTTACTGCTTCCCTTGTCTCTCTCGGTTACTGCTTCCCTTGTCTCCCTCGGTTACTGCTTCACTTGTCTCTCTCGGTAACTGCTTCCCTTGTCTCTCGGTTACTGCTTCCCTTGTCTCTCTCGGTTACTGCTTCCCTTGTCTCTCTCGGTTACTGCTTCCCTTGTCTCTCGGTTACTGCTTCCCTTGTCTCTCTCGGTTACTGCTTCCCTTGTCTCTCGGTTACTGCTTCCCATGTCTCTCTCGGTTACTGCTTACCTTGTTTCTCTCGGTTACTGCTTCCCTTGTCTCTCTCGGTTACTGCTTCCCTTGTCTCTCTCGGTTACTGCTTCCCTTGTCTCTCTCGGTTACTGCTTCCCTTGTCTCTCGGTTACTGCTTCCCATGTCTCTCTCGGTTACTGCTTCCCTTGTCTCTCTCGGTTACTGCTGCCCATGTCTCTCTCGGTAACTGCTTCCCTTGTCTCTCTCGGTTACTGCTTCCCTTGTCTCTCTCGGTGACTTTCTACTCTTTTCTTTAAGCATCTTCGTCGCTTGGTGCATGAGTCATATATAGAATGTTATGAAAAGCTGCTTGTCATATTGTAGTCTTGTGTGGTGCTTTCTCTTTTATGTATGCACCGTCATCCACTCTCTTTCTCTCTCTCTCTCTCTCTCTCTCCTTCTCTCTCACTCTCTCTCTATCTCTCTCTTCTCTTCTCTCTCTTCTCTCTCGTCTCTCTCTCTTGCTCTCGTCTCTCCGTCCTCTCTCTCTCTTCTCTCGTTCTCTCCTTCTCTCTCTCTCTCTCTCTCTCTCTCTCTCTCTTTTCCATCATCAACACCTTCCTCTCGCGTCTCCCAGTTTCCCATTACCACTACGAGTGTTTATGCCTTCACTGTCTCTGCCATTACCTACATTACTACTTACCCCACAACCATTATCTAAAACAATAACAACAATAATAATGAGACCAACAACAAGAGCATCGCCAAATTTCCCTATATCAACAACGATCCTAAATCAAGTAGAGTTTTTTTTTCTTCTAATTATGTCGGTGCTTTATGTCTATGTCTGACTCATTATCTTCTCTCTCTCTCTCTCTCTCTCTCTCTCTCTCTCTCTCTCTCTCTCTCTCTCTCTCTCTCTCTCTCTCTCTCTCTCTCTCTCTTTCTATGGCTCCCTCACTATGTGTTTGTGTGAGTGTGTGTGTGTATGGGTGGGTGTGTGTGTGTTTCCTCTAGCAAGCAAAGAGAGAGGAAAAAAAATCATCCTCACCCTAAGATCGTGAGTGGAAATTTTTGCGGCACCAATCATTTTTCTGAACGTCGACGCGATAACACCATCTATACTAAAAAAAAATCAATTAGGTGTTGCAGGTCCCGCGGTGGACTCTAATTTCGAAGGAGCGGCGAGCAGCGCGGAATCTCTTGGGTTAATGATGGCTTCGCGGTCTTCTCCTTAAAGTGAGGGTAATAAGCCTTGTTTTCGGTGCTTTGCCCACCCGGAGGAGAAGTGTTTATTGAGCGGATAATGAGGGTGGTGAGGTGTGATGGTTCCTGGCAGACTGTCCGCCCCCCTCTCTCTCCTCTCTCTCTCTCTCTTCTCTCTCTCTCTCCTCTCTCTCTCTCTCTCTCTCTCTCTCTCTCTCTCTCTCTCTCTCTCTCTCTCTCTCTCTCTCTCACACACACACACAAACTCTAACACACACACATACACACAACACACACACACACACACACAAACACACACTCACACACACACACACTCATACAACACACACACAGACACACGAATAAAAACCACATTCAACACAGCACAACACAACACAACACACACACACACACAACACACACACACAACACCACACACACACACACACACACACACACACACACACACACACACACACAACACACACACACACACACACACCACACACACACACAACCACACACCACACACACACACACACACACACACACACACACACACACACACACACACACACACACACACACACACACACACACCTCCTGACAGCCCTTCCGCCCCTCCCAAACCTGTGTTATTTGCACCTCCATGGAAGTGTTTGTACGATAGAGCCTCCTTCTTCTTGTCCTCCTCCTCCTTCCTCCTCCTCCTCCTCCTTCTTCTTGTTTTCTCTTTTTGTTTAGTTTTTCCCCCTTGTTTTCTTTCTTTCCTTCTTTCATCTACTAGCCTCTGTATATGGTTTTTTTCCCCATTTTTTCTTATTTCTTTCTTATTCCTCATTATTTCCTCCCGACAAGGAGGTTGTGTGATCGTTTCGGTTTATTTGTTTGTTTGTTTGTTTGTTAGAAGGATTACGCAAAAATACTTACGGACGGATTTACATGAAAAATTTCTTCAGAGGTGGGGCTTCGCTCAATTCAAAAGTTATAATTTTTGGAGTCGGTCCTGATTTTGATATAGGATTTTTTTAAGGGATTTTTTTTTGCAAGATAAGGCAAAATTTGACATTTTGCTGGTAGTGATAAGCTAAGATACTTTGATCCTATCTAGACACTTTGCAAGTACCAACTACAAGGTTATTGACTATACAAAGCGCCACCACGCCAGGACGAATTTAGTGGACTCGAACCGCTGACCGAATGCAAGAACTCTACAGTCTACATGCAAGCTCACGACTCTACCAACCGAGCCACCCTATTGGGTTTGGTTGTAGTGAATGGGACATTTGGGTCTATGCATTTTCCTTACTCCAAACTACCTCATCCCCCTTATCCCCCCCCCCCCCCCTGGAGATTCCAAATTCATTCCTGAGATTAATCTCTTTCCACCAGCGTGGGGGTTCCGAGGTTGCGGTAACGTACTATCCCCAAAACCATTTATGATGATACTACTGTCAACAGTGCTAAAAAGAGAGAAGGCACATTAATAACCTATAAAAGATACAAATCATGCCACAATCCAAGTCAAGAAATGCAGATATGACTAGAAAGCAGTGTGAATGCATCAAAATAACTTAACTTGTGGATTGAATCTCGGAGGTGTAAGGGCACAGCCATGCAAATAGTAGTGTGTGTGTTGGACATCGTATTCGCTCGTTCAGCCTTGGCAGAAGGATGCGCTCTTGGAGTCCTCTTGTTATTGTTAACTATGTCTTGTTACTATGATTTTTATTATCACCGACCTATTATTATTAATGATAATAATATTATTATTATTATATTATTGTTATCATTACATAATCATTATTATTATAATTATTTTATTTTTACGTTGGAACCTATAGCGCCTGTAGGCTATTTTTTCTTTGAGGGCTCAGGTGGTTGGCCCTGCACAGTCTGGAGGCCCACGCCACACGCGCTGGTACAGCCTTGGGAGCTAAAGTAGTGTCAAATATTTTTCTAGCAACCATTGTTGGAACGTCGATGTGAACGGCCACTTCCAAAGTTTCAGTAAAAAACTCACTGTATTGCAATGTCTTTCATCTTCATAGTGTTCTCGAACACCTACGCCTGTACAGACTTTTCATGGATTTTATTCTTTTTTTCTTCATTTTAGTAAGCTTCTGCTCAGATAACTTTGGCGGCACTGATCGTAACTTAGGAATACCCGCTTTGTTTTCAGAAACTGTATCGTTGTCTCTCGTTGGTGGCTGCCACGCATCGGGCCCGCGCCACACGTGGTGGATTGGCTACGGGAGCTGAGGTTGCCTCAAACATCGATTTAGAAGCCATTGTTAGAAAGTCTGTCAGTGCGGCCACTTCCACGGTATTGCATAATGATAATTGCACACTGTATTCCAATATCCTTCATCTTAATTTGTCTTTAAAGATGCAGACCTGAATAGATTTCTCATGGGTTTTCATCTTTCTTTTTGCGTTGAAATCCTTTCGCTCTGGGGCCTCGCGGGGCATTGCTCGCAGCGTAGGGAAACCGACGTCGTTTTTAGCGACTGTACATTTTCTCTCGTAGGTGGCGGCCAGGCGTCGGGCCCACTCCACACACGGCGGTCCTGCCTGTAGGGGATAGGTTGTATCAAACATTGCCTTGATGGACATCCTTGTTCGAGTCATTCTCTTCATTATGTTGCGGCGCGTCATAGCGGCAGACAATTTCATGCTGATGACAGTGCTTCGCTTACATGGTAGGCCACTATATTAAGGATGATTTCCTGACTTGTTCTCTTTGAGGCTGCTAGGCGAGGCGGTTCCAATCTTCTTAGGTTCAACCTGATCCTGTGTGTCATCTTTCTTCACCTACATATCCTTCCCTAAAACATCATCACTGGTTGGCTTTGTAGTCTTGTTTCTCATAATTATATATCCTTGTCTCTCTCTCTCTCTCTCTCTCTCTCTCTCTCTCTCTCTCTCTCTCTCTCTCTCTCTCTCTCTCTCTCTCTCTCTCTCTCTCTCTCTCTCTCTCTCTCTCTCTCTCTCTCTCTCTCTCTCTCTCTCTCTCTCTCTCTCTCTCTCTCTCTCTCTTTCTCTCCCATCCCCTCGAGAGTATCCTATGCAAGGTAAGTATGCACCAGGCTGCACCCAAACTGAGTGAGTCCGGAGCGGAGTTAGAGTGTGTCCCTGCAAGAAAGGCACTTCAGCATAAAAATATTTTTTCTGACCGATGAAAAGAATTGAATGAACCTGGCCAAATATAGTTTATAAAAATATTGTTATTGGGACAGAAATGGCGGAGCCTGTTACTTATTAGCTGTACGGATAGATGAGCGGACAGACAGACGGACATTTGGTGAATTAAAGTAAGATTATAATTATTATAAATTAAAAATTATGAATTTTTGGAGTCGATCTGGATCCTGATCTGGATTTTGGATATTTTGTAAGAATGATCTTGGGCCTTAGCGTCTGCTGCCCCTGAGGTGGAGCCGAACACAAAAGTCCCCTCAAAACCCGCTGGCCAAGGTTTAGAAGGCCGAGTTGGTAAGGAAAGATAAACTGAATTAAGTAACTTTGAGGGGTAAATATAATAATATCTTTATTAGATTTTTTTTTTTTTTTATAACAAGTGGAATACATTTCAGCCTTCGTAGATATGTGAGATCTCAGACTGCTCTTGTTGTTATTGTTGTTATTATTGTTGTGGTAGTTATAGGTTTCCATTGTTAGTATTATTTATTTTATATTATATTACAATAAAACTTCCCTAATCACTATCTAAACCATCAACACACCGAAACTGCTTACCAACAGTATCACCATCACCACCACTACCACTTCCACCACCATCACCACCACCACAACTTTGCTGATTACACTACCGTCAGTAACATTACTACCATCACCACTAACACCACCACTACCACCACAACAACTTTGATGATCACTAAGACCGTCAGTAACAGCACTACCATCACCACTAATTACGACCATTGCCCTTCATCACTCTTCAACTTTCACTTCAACTCTCACACAGACAATATTACAAACATGAACAAGATGAATAAAAACTACAATGAGGAGGTGTACATGGCTTTGGTTTTGTATTAATCATAATTTTCGTTTTAGTTTTCTTAATAGTAAATAGTATACGTATGTCTACCGTTTATTGACATATTTTCATTGCAGTTTCATATCCATTGTTTCGTCACCTAATTTACGTGCATAGTCTGACTTTATTATTACCATTATTTTCTTAGGGTGTAGGACATCATCATATTCAATATTCAATATTAGGACATCAATATTCATTGTATTGTTTGGTTTCTGTTCGCTTTTGGCTTTTCGTCTTTTTTTCTTCTTCTCTCTCTCTCTCTCTCTCTCTCTCTCTCTCTCTCTCTCTCTTCTCCTCTCTCTCTCTCTCTCTCTCTCTCTCTCTCTCTCTCTCTCTCTCTCTCTCTCTCTCTCTCTCTCTCTCTCTCTCTCTCTCTCTCTCTCCTCTCTCTCTCTCTCTCTCTCTCTCTCTCTCTCTCTCTCTCTCTCTCTCTCTCTCTCCTCTCTCCTCTCTCTCTCTCTCTCCTCCTCTCTCTCTCTCGTCTCCTCCTTTCTTCTTTCTCTCCCCACACACAGATATCCTAACTGTTTTGTCTCTCGTTTTTTAGTTTCTGTTCTATTTTCTTTGTTCCTGGTGTATTAACATTTTTTTTCTTATTCTAGATATTCCTGTGTTATTTCTTGCTGCTCTTTTCTCTCTTCTTAGTTTCCGGTTTTTTTTACACACACACACACACACACACACACACACACACACACACACACACACACACACACACACACACACAACACACACACACACACACACACACACACACACACACACACACACACACACACACACACACCCCACACACACACACACACACACACACACACACACACACACACACACACACACACACACACACACACACCATACACACAAATTCACAACTTTATCATGATATCAATACTTGCGATTTTTTATTTCGTTCTCTATAAACTTTTTTTTCGTTTATTTTATCATCCTCTCTTCCTTTTTTTCTTTTCTATCTTTTTACTCACCACCACCTTATTGAAATCTCTCCATTCCTCACCAACATTTTTTTTCCTTGCTTCTTTTCCAGCCCATCCTTCACCCTCACCTTTAATCTCGCCCTCACAGACACACCAAACACCATGCCCTCACCATGCCCATCACTATATCACTCAGTATCCGCATGTATGATAAACTCCCTTTTTTTTTTCCTCACGTTCCCTCTCTTCCTACCTACCCTTTCATCTGCCCTCCCTTCGGCCATGCCCCTTTGCCCCGTGATCTTCTAACCACCACTTGACCCTCGTTGTTGCTCCACTAAAGGGCTTCGAAGGCAATAAGTCTCTCTCGAGTTTCCCTTGGCCACCACCCAGCGCTGGTCGATCACGTCTTGAGTCCGTGTCAAAACAAACAAGCGAGGCGTTGTGGTCGTCACCGACATATAATCCGGTTTATAAACAGGTTTTTTTCGTTTTCAGTTCTTTGCTTTTAGTGAACACAGAGTTTTTTTCTTTCTTTTTTTCGTGTTTTTGCTCTCCAGTGTTGACCCATCTTTTTCTTCCCCGGGTTTGGGTTTTGTTTTTTCGTGCATTTCACATCTGTTTTGCCGCTGTAGTTTTCAATGATTTTTTCAAGTTTCTTCCGGGCTATTGGCTTGTTTTTTTTTTATCGTGGTTCTTTCCTCTCTGTTCTTTGCTCTCTGTCAGTTTCTCATGTCTCTTCTCTCATCTCTCTTCTTCTTCTGCTCATCTCTCTCTCTTTCTCTCTTTCTCTCTCTCTCTTTTCTTCTGTCTCTCTCTCTTCTCTCTCTCTCTCTCTCTCTCTCTCTCCTCTCTCTCTCTCTCTCTCTCTTCTCTCTCTCTCTCTCTCTCTCTCTCTCTCTCTCTCTCCTCTCTCTCTCTCTTCTCTCTCTCTCTCTCTCTCTCTCTCTCTCTCTCTCTCTCTCTCCTCTCTCTCTCTCTCTCTCTCTCTCCCCTCTCTCTCTCTCTCTCTCTCTCTCTGTTTCTGTCTGTCTCTCTCTTTCTCTGTCTCTGTCTCTCTTCTCTCTCTCTCTCTCTCACTCTCAGCTGATCTGATAGTTCCATCTTACTGTATATCTTGACCAAGCTGCTCACTTTACATCATACCAAACCATCTGTATATTTAGGTTTAGTCTGTTAGTAAATAAGTAGCTTGTGTAATACCTACGGGAGGTAAATGTCTTATCCTGGTAGATGTATTAGTCTGTATTTCACGATTATGAGGGAAGAATTCTCAAGTGGCTGAAAGTGCAAAGAATTAGAAGTGAACAGAGATATTGTACACTCAAACGCTTATAATTGTTAAATCTGTAGTTGTTCGAAAGCGTTTTTTTCTCTATTTTTCTCTCTCAAGTCTTGACTAAAATTCGAAATTTTTTTATTAGCTTATTTGATTTTTGCGCATTTAACATTCTTTTCTTTGAAATATTATGAGTTTTCATAGTAAATGTATTTGAAAAGAAACAATTTTTATTCGCTTCATTTGCCATCTGAGACTTTCCTCAAAAAACGTTTTCTTTTAACATTACTGGTTTGCCTTGTGTAAGATTCGCTTGCTTGTTTTTGTGGTATTTCGATTCTGACCAGTATATATATTTTTTTCTTTCACTTTTCATTGCACATTTTTTAATATTTTTTACCAGCCAGTCAGTTGCTAATCTAAGTACATAAACTCTCACTCAGCCTTACATTTTTGAACTAAGGGAGTTTGAAAAAGAAACAATCTCTGCAGATATTCATCACTGAAAAACCAACGATTTATCACCGCTTAAAAACATCAATTACATCATCTTACTACCAAATCTGTCAATCTATGGATGAAAAGAAATTGCCACTTCTTTGATAAGATCGTGAAGGGTCTGTCTGAAAAAACACTTAAACTATGCAAAAAAGGAATAGAAACAGTTACATTCGATGATAATAGCCATGAGATCAGTTTATATTTTGCATTAAAGCATTAATAACCTGATAAACACACTAACACAGACTTTGCATAAATAATATAGATACTAGAGAGACTGGCTAATATAATAATGATATAATACAAGAAGCCTGACTTATCACCAGCCCCTAAAAAGCAGGCAATAAAATATTTCCAAGAGTGTTGTAAAAATCATCAGGTGAGTACTTAGGAAAACACAGGTGGCAATGATGCCCTGTACTGCTCTTATACTGTCACTATTCTCCTTTGATCGGAATTTACTGAGGTCGAATACGAAATCAACATAGGAGTGAGGATATTTATGATTATATGTACACTCTCAGAAATGGGGGGTATATTAAGGGTAGAATTGTTACATCGCACCATCACTACCCTTTTTATACCCTATGTCCAGGCTGGAGGGTAGATGCTGCTGATTATACCCTTCATCTACCCTTTATCTACCCTTTTTAGACGAGAGGGTTGAGAAAGGGTACATTTGGGGTTTGAAAAGGGTATATTTAGGGTTGCAAAAGGGTATATTTGTAAGGGTAGCAGTATTTCATCACTATAAACACCCTTTTTCTACCCTTTTCCTACCCTTTTTTTCTAAGAGTGTACGAGTATCCGGCGACGTCATTGGTCCTGATGCTTTACTGTTATTCTTTCTGTCATTGTGTATACTTTCGTTTTTCAATATCAGCTGTTTTTCGTCTCTCTTCTTAGATTGTCTCAAATATGTGTTCCTTTTATTGTTGTCTTACACCCCTCTGGACTTTTTTTTTATTCTCTGTTGTTCTTAGTTTCTTTCAGATTTATTTTCCTGTTTATTCTCTGTTGTTCTTAGTTTCTTTCAGATTTATTTTCCTGTTTATTCTCTGTTGTTCTTAGTTTCTTTCAGATTTATTTTCCTGTTTATTCTCTGTTGTTCTTAGTTTCTTTCAGATTTATTTTCCTGTTTATTCTCTGTTGTTCTTAGTTTCTTTCAGATTTATTTTCCTGTTTATTCTCTGTTGTTCTTAGTTTCTTCAGATTTTTTCCTGTTTATTCTCTGTTGTTCTTAGTTTCTTTCAGATTTATTTTCCTGTTTATTCTCTGTTGTTCTTAGTTTCTTTCAGATTTATTTTCCTGTTTATTCTCTGTTGTTCTTAGTTTCTTTCAGATTTATTTTCCTGTTTATTCTCTGTTGTTCTTAGTTTCTTTCAGATTTATTTTCCTGTTTATTCTCTTCCCTTTCAGTACTTAAGATTTGCTTGTATGTTGTTCTTCGATTCATTCAAATATATCTTCCTTTTCTTTTTATCTTTTATTCCCTTGCACTCTTTGGATTTTTTTTACTTCTCTGTTCTTCTTAGATTCTTTCAAATTACAGATTTTTCTTCTCTTCCACTTCCTAGCATATATTTCTTAATTCTTTTTGGATTCTTTCAAATTCATGTTCTTTTTTTTTTTTCATCATCCCTTCCACTCCAAGCGATTTTTTTCTCGTCCGCATTTATTCCACGAAAATCTGAAAATAGCTCGCCAAATTGACCTCCATTTAAGCTGGGCGGGATAATGGGTGGTCATTCCTTCATTAATGGTCCCCGCCCCTCCCTCCCACGCCCTCGCCTTCCCATTATCCCTCATTAACGTATTCCCATAATCGCTGGAACCCATAACTCCCGCCTCACAACGAGGGGGGATAAATTCACCTCGATAATCAGACATGTTAAAAGGGGTCGGATCCCTTATGTTTTTTTTTGCCCCAAAGAGGATTCGGAAGATGCCGTATGTTGCAAGCCAAAATAATGATGATAATGATAATATTTTAGTGATAGTAATGATAGTACTGTTAATATTGATGATAGTAATGATATTGACAGTAACAATGATAAAATGGTAATAATGATGGTGGTAATGCTAATGATAAGAATCCGAACAATTATAAATGATGATAATAACAATCATCATCATCATCATCATCACTAAATACATCTTCTGAAACGAATAGATATATTGGAGACAAAAATTGCGATATTTGTAATCTCTTTTCTATGGAGGACAGGGAGGCGGATGTGAAGTAAACGAGGGGAGCAGAAAGAGAGATAAAGATAATGATGTCTAAGATCGAAGAAATAATAATAATACATACGTAGGTCTGAAGGGAGAGGAAAGCAGCTTGGGGAATGTGGGTGGAAGGGAGGAGCAGGAAGAAGAAGAAGAAGAAGAAAAAAGAAAAAGAGAAAGAAGGAAAAATATGATAATGATAATAAGATGAAGAAGAAAAGAAGATGGAAGAAAAAGAAGATGGAAGAAGATGGGTTATACTGCATCTGGTAGAGAGAGAGAGAGAGAGAGAGAGAGAGAGAGAGAGAGAGAGAGAGAGAGAGAGAGAGAGAGAAGAGAGAGAGAGAGAGAGAGAAGAGAGAGAGAGAAGAGAGAAGAGAAGAGAGAGAAGAGAGAGAGAGAGACGGAGAGACGGAGACGGAGACGGAGACGGAGACGGAGACGGAGACGGAGACGGAGACGGAGACAGAGACAGAGACAAAAAACAGAGACAGAGACAGAGACAGAGACAGAGACAGAGACAGAGACAGAGACGGAGACGGAGACAGAGACAGAGACAGAGACAGAGACAGAGACAGAGACAGAGACAGAGACAGAGACAGAGACAGAGACAGAGACAGAGACAGAGACAGAGACAGAGACAGAGACAGAGACAGAGACAGAGACAGAGACAGAGACAGAGACAGAGACAGAGACAGAGACAGAGACAGAGACAGAGACAGAGACAGAGACAGAGACAGAGACAGAGACAGAGACAGAGACAGAGACAGAGACAGAGACAGAGACAGAGAGACAAAAAAAATGGAGATTATAGAGAAACAAAGTGACAGAGAAGAAGGAATATCAGTTTGTGAAAAATATATGCACAAAAAAATAAATATGGAACGAAAATACTTAACACCGAATCCCATTACAAAACTGATAGCCTGTTTAACGATGCAAATTAAGTGTGAAACGAGGACACAAGAGGCGATGAATTACAGGGAGAAAATAGAAGTGATACAGAGAAACTAAATGAGGAAGTTTAAATAGGCGAAGTAAATAACGCGACTGGACGGGTTTATGATCTGGCTTTAATGACCTGTGTTAACTAGGGGATGAGGTGACCATTAGACCCGGATGCAGTATTGAGAGAGAGAGAGAGAGAGAGAGAGAGAGAGAGAGAGAGAGAGAGAGAGAGAGAGAGAGAGAGAGAGAGAGAGAGAGAGAGAGAGAGAGAGAGAGAGAGAGAGAGAGAGAGAGAGAGAGAGAGAGAGAGAGAGAGAGAGAGAGACTTTCCTCTTTATCTAAAATTTACGAAAGGGCTATGTATAACAGGTTAGTTGAATTTTTAAATACTAATAACATAATAACTGATTGCCAGTTTGGCTTCAGAACTAATCTATCCCCTAAACATGCTATAACTAAATTAATTGATTCAATTCTTCAAAGTCTTGGCAAGGAAAAGTATGTTGTAAGTGTATTTTTAGACTTAAAAAAAGCATTCGATACATTAGACCACGAAATATTGCTTAAAAAATTACATCATTATGGTATAAGGGGCAAATCTAATGACTGGATAAAAAGTTACTTATGTAATAGAAAACAATATACAGTAATTGATAATGTAAATTCAAACTACTCTACAATACTAACGGGAGTACCACAAGGCTCAACACTTGGTCCATTACTATTCGTGCTTTATATTAACGACATCATTCATTCATCACGGATACCAAATTTCACGCTCTTCGCAGATGACACCAATCTAACTCTTTCTGGACCTAACTTAGACTATATAGTAGGAACACTAAATACTGAGTTGAATAATGTTTCAACCTGGCTCTCGTGTAGTACGTTATCTCTTAACGTAGATAAAACTAAATACCTAATATTCGCAGGAAAGAAGAGAGTTAATAGTTATGAAATAAAAATTTGTAATGACAAAATATACAGAAGTAACTCATTAAAATATCTAGGTATAAATATTGATGACCAACTAACCTGGAAAGTTCATTTGAATCACGTAACTAGTAAACTGGCAAAATCACTTGGAATACTACGCAAAATAAAACACTTGTTAACTACAGACACATTATTGCTCCTATACTATGCCTTGTTTTACCCTTATTTACATTACTGTAATGTTGTCTGGGGAATGGCTAATAAACTTCAATTAAACCTTTAGTGCTACTACAAAAAAGAGTTATTCGCACAATAGGTCACATCAGTAATCACGGGCACACTAATCCAATATTTAAAACCTATAATATTCTCAAGATTCCTGATGTTTATAAACTTGAATGTTTACAATTTATACATGAGCAGCTTCACAGGCACGATCTTATTCAACTAACAACATCTTTTGATATACACAACATAAACACTAGGAATAGATGCAGACTCAGACCGCCTTTTCCCAACCTAGAAGCTCAGAAGAGATTTGTAGTCTACTACGGATGCATTGAATATAACGAACTTCCTGACAACATTAAAAACATTATTGATAAAAACACATTTAAAATCAATACAAAGAAACGTCTAATAAAGTTATATTGAATGCAATAGTCATATATATGCTTACTAGAATAAAATATTGTATGCAACAAGTTTAAGGGGTAAGCGTAACAAGTTTTATGTTTTGTATATATGTTTAGTTATGTGTGGTGTTTGGTCATGTGTGGTTTGCTATTGTGTGGTATTTGATCCTATGAGTTGTTTGATGTTTGAGAAATGGTATTTAACTAGGTTAGGTCAATGGTTTTGTTACGTGTGGTGTTGGTTATGTGTGGTGTTGGTTATGTGTGGTGTTGGTTATGTGTGGTGTTGGTTGTGTGTGGTGTTGGTTATGTGTGGTGTTGGTTATGTGTGGTGTTGGTTGTGTGTGGTGTTGGTTGTGTGTGGTGTTGGTTATGTGTGGTGTTGGTTGTGTGTGGTGTTGGTTGTGTGTGGTGTTGGTTATGTGTGGTGTTGGTTATGTGTGGTGTTGGTTGTGTGTGGTGTTTTGGTTGTGGGGTGGTGTTGGTTATGTTGGTGTTGGTTATGTGTGGTGTTGGTTGTGTGTGGGGTTGTTTGTGTGTGGTGTTGGTTATGTGTGTGGTGTTGGGTTGTGTGTGGTGTTGGTTATGTGTGGTGTTGGTTATGTGTGGTGTTGGTTATGTGTGGTGTTGGTTATGTGTGGTGTTGGGTTTTGTGTGGTGTTGGTTGTTGTGGTGTTGGTTATGTGTGTGTTGTTGTGTGTGGTGTTGGTTATGTGTGGTGTTGGTTGTGTGTGGTGTTGGTTTTGTGTGGTGTTGGTTATGTGTGGTGTTGGTTGTGTGTGGTGTTGGTTGTGTGTGGTGTTGGTTATGGTGGCGTTGGTTTGTGTGGTGTTGGTTATGTGTGGTGTTGGTTGTGTGTGGTGTTGGTTATGTGTGGTGTTGGTTGTGTGTGGTGTTGGTTTGTGTGTGTTGGTTATGTGTGGTGTTGGTTGTGTGTGGTGTTGGTTTGTGTGGTGTTGGTTATGTGTGTGTTGGTTATGTGTGGTGTTGGTTATGTGTGGTGTTGGTTATGTGTGGTGTTGGTTGTGTGTGGTGTTGGTTATGTGTGGTGTTGGTTATGTGTGGTGTTGGTTGTGTGTGGTGTTGGTTGTGTGTGGTGTTGGTTGTGTGTGGTGTTGGTTATGTGTGGTGTTGGTTGTGTGTGGTGTTGGTTATGTGTGGTGTTGGTTGTGTGTGGTGTTGGTTGTGTGTGGTGTTGGTTATGTGTGGTGTTGGTTGTGTGTGGTGTTGGTTATGTGTGGTGTTGGTTATGTGTGGTGTTGGTTATGTGTGGTGTTGGTTATGTGTGGTGTTGGTTTGTGTGGTGTTGGTTTGTGTGGTGTTGGTTATGTGTGGTTTGGTTTATGTGTTGTTGGTTGTGTGTGGTGTTGGTTATGTGTGGTGTTGGTTGTGTTGGTGTTGGTTATGTGTGGTGTTGGTTATGTGTGGTGTTGGTTATGTGTGGTGTTGGTTTGTGTGTGGTTGGTTATGTGTGGTGTTGGTTGTGTGGTGTTGGTTATGTGTGGTGTTGGTTGTGTGGTGGTGTTGGTTATGTGTGGTGTTGGTGTGTGTGGTTTTGGGTTGGTGTGGTGTTGGTTGTGTGTGGTTTTTTGGTTGTGTGTGGTGTTGGTTATGTGTGGTGTTGGTTATGTGTGGTGTTGGTTATGTGTGGTGTTGGTTGTGTGTGGTGTTGGTTATGTGTGGTGTTGGTTATTTGTGGTGTTGGTTATGTATGGTGTTGATTATGTGTGGTGTTGGTTATGTATGGTGTTGGTTATCCGTGGTGTTTGGTTATCCGTGGTGTTTGGTTATCCGTGGTGTTTGGTTATCCGTGGTGTTTGGTTATCCGTGGTGTTTGGTTATCCGTGGTGTTTGGTTATCCGTGGTGTTTGGTTATCCGTGGTGTTTGGTTATCCGTGGTGTTTGGCTATGTGAGGTGCCTGGTGCGCGATGTTAGGTGTTATGCAACTAATACGCACATTTATTTTATCATATAATAAAAATACTTTGACTTTATTAAATAGTTATATTCTTTCAATATATTTATTGTAGGGCAACCATGTGAATATTCACTTTTGGGGCCTGCCAAAAATGTTTATATTTAGTGGGTCCAGGCAAGCAATTCATATTGTATAATATAAACTTATATGTGATTTATGGCCAATAAACCTATTTGAATTTGAATTTGAATTTGAGAGAGAGAGAGAGAGAGAGAGAGAGAGAGAGAGAGAGAGAGAGAGAGAGAGAGAGAGAGAGAGAGAGAGAGAGAGACGAGAGCGAGAGCGAGAGCGAGAGCGAGAGAGAGAGAGAGCGAGGTGGAGACAAACATAAACCAACAAACGCACATACCTACACCGTACCAACACACACACACACACACACACACACACACACACACACACACACACACACACACACACACACACTATCGGCGAAGAATGCTGCCCAGGTGTGTTTCGCCTAATTACCTGTCATAAGCTGCTAATACACCTACCTGTCACCTACGTGGGATCGGCTTTTCTCGTAACCTGTAACCTTGTGACGTCATCGGTTCATTAACGTAAGCCTTTCACTGTCACAGCCAAATATTTTTCACCTTCGATACTGCTGATAACTAAAAGATCCAACAAATTGCTGGTATTTAAGTGTTTTATGAACGTATATTCGATGCATCTCTTATCTCATTCCTGTAAATAGATAAATATTAACACATAGCATATTATCTACTAATTAGTGTAATATTTAACAAAGGTAAATATAAAAGCATAGTATATTATCTACTAAGTTAATGTGATATTTTAAAAAGAAATGTTGATACAAACAACCTTGTAATTCGGATAGGAGTGCTAATTTCTCGAATCCTAATGCAAGGTCGGTAATAAACAGCCGCAACTGGACAGTTATGGGCATCACCTCATCATTAACTTACCATAGCTCTACACGAAACAACTGAGTAAGAGCTTAAGAGCAGGGACAGGGGGGAGAGGGAGGGACCATCAGTGAAGTTAACCAACCCGTGTCGACTCCTTATGCAAAACCTACCTACCTGGACGCTGGGATTCTCAAGATAAGCAAGTCACGATAACGCCGATAAAGTTAATGGTCATCGCATTGAGGAGGCAAGACTCATTTTTCCTATGGATATGTTGGTTCGAGTCAGGAATTTTGTTTTTCCCTTAGTAAATGAAGTAAGAAATAGTGTGTATAGGAGTGCGTGGGATAGGAACACAAGGCTATACGTCGACCTATAGCAGACAATTTGTGCCATAATCTTATTGACTTGAGTTTTAGATTTCAAAGAATGATAAACACATGAAGATACAAAGAGTCTTATTGATTGGAAAACGCTTTGCATTGTCTGCTTCCGTTATTTATGTTACGTTATTGGCTTTGATTATATTGTCGCAACATTCTTGGGGTTCCTTTTGCATATATAGCAGTTTGATTCATACTGTGTTATCATACCATCCTCCTTGCTTCATTAGGCACTGTGATGATGCTTCATTATGTGCAGCGATGTATACGACATTAAATAATTTTTATTGGAATGGTTGTTTTCGATGATAGATATACCTAAAATTATGGCAATTGTTAACTTAGCGTTTCGTGCAGTGTATTTGAGTCAGATAGATTATTTTCTTAATTTTTTTTGTCCACTGGTAACTATTTATAAACTTATGTCAGGTCTCAGAACGCTGTCTAATTGAACGAGCGAGTGATAACTATATACACGTTTATGCAAGGTGTTATATTAAAGGAAAAGAGTGGGAGATTTACAGAGAAGTGTGAGGGGACAAGTACCAAGAATAAAAAAATCAGAAAACACTAGAAATTACTGAAACAAGGTTGAAAAGTATTTGTAACGTCCAGTTCTTCATTTTCAGATAATCATTATAGAGTTAGAGAGAGTATGAGAGTTAGAGTTATAGTCGTATTTTATGTCATTATGTACTCGATGTTGCGACACACAGCATGGCAAGACGCTCTCGGCCCGAGCATAACAGAATTTGGTGGCCAATAAATAAAAGAAAATGTGTTGCTCACAGCCGACGACGGGTAACCTTCCGCGTCGGCAGGCATGGACTTACGGGCCCAGGTGGCAGCCATGAGGATGGAGTATGCTTCGCTGCGTGTGGTGTGTTTTTTTTGTGTTGGTGGTGTGGTATGTGTTGTTGTGTGTGTATGTGTGTTCACAGATGGTAAATTTGGAAGGAACAGATAGGTGTTGGCGAATGTGTGGTGTGGTAGTTAGTGTGTGTGTGTGTGTGTCTGTGTGTGTGTGTGTTGTTGTGTCCGCTATCGTGTGGTGTGTGTAGCGTGCGTGACGTGCGTATCGCGTAGCACGTGCGTACGCGTGCGTGCGTGCGGCGTGCGGCGTGCGTTTGCAGCATGCTCCGTAGCGGCGTGCGATGCGTGCATGTGCGTGCGTGCGTGCGTGCCGTTGCGTGCGTGCGTGCGTGCTGTGCTGCGTGGCGCTTGCGTGCGTGCGTGCGTGCGTGCGTGGCGTGCGTTTGTGTGGGTGTGTGGTCCGTGTGTTCGGGTGTTGTGCGTGATCTGATTAACACATGTAGCATTTACATACTTAGTACGTATTTTTAATTATTCAAGCTACAGAGAAGTTGTAATAGTCATTGGCAAGAAAATACCTATCACCCTAATCATTTTAGTACATCATAAGAGATTGGCCAAGGGCAAAAAAAAGTTAGTGTTGTAATACCTACATCAATCCTATCGTCATGTCCAAAAGTGTTTGAGTATTTTCATTTGTGTTCTGTCTTTTCATTTCAGCTGTCTAGAAATACCTTCAAGACGTGTCATAGCTAGTTGTGATGATATTGTATCTCTATCTAATTCTTTTTTTAAAGTTAATATTGTCTGTCTTTATGTCATGTGAATACTGGTGTGTCTTTTGTGTAGAGACTCTGGAATGTTCATTTTCGATGATTATTTGCTCCCACATTAAATTCAAAATTGTTTGTGTTACTGAGTCAAACGCCTTCACAGTTTTAACACAACCGGGATAAAATGTTTGCTCCATTTTGTGGTTTTCTAGTAAGCTGTCATATCATGGACTGTGGCTGAGTATCAAAAGTACTAATTTACCTTTCGTCAAAGCCTTGGTTAATGTTTAGTTGAAGGACTTCGAGAAACTTCTTTATATGTTTGACAAGCTATTGTTGCGACATTGCTTGGATTTTATGGACTCCTTTTTAAGAATGCATAGAGCTTCTGTGAAACTCTCCAGTTATATTCTTTGAGGAAATATCTGGGTTCAATTTCGATGAATCTATCAAAATATGCACCAATATGCCACTTTCATTGGGCACACATCATGCGTTAAGAATAATCTGACATTTGCTGCAGCTTTTGGTTTGTACAGCTCTGACATCTACTGACTTACTTACCTGAAGGCTACAAGGTTTGAAGGGTAAAGATATATTATGATATACTAATATATATATAGATATATCCTATTATATATAATATATATTTTATATATATATATATATATAATATATATTGCTATATGGAGATTGTATATGTCTATAATATATATATAATATAAATACTATTACTTTATAGATATATAGATGCATAGATGTATAATGTAGCGATGTAATTATATATATCTATATATAATAATATATATACGATATATAAGACTATTATATAATATATATATATATATATTATATACTAGATATATATATAATATAGTATATGTAATATGGTATATGTATATATATATATATAATATGTATATAGGTAGATGTATTGTAATATGATAATATGTGATATATATATAGATATATATATTATATATAATAAGATATTATAAATATATGTATATCATATATATACATTATAATAATAATATCTTTCTTATAATATCTTAAATGTATATATGTGTTTCTTCTTGCTTTAACTTGGTGAATCAAAAGTGAATGTACAGTTTGTACATTTATTTGGACTTCACAGAGAATTGGCCGGACTGCGATGGACTTAGTAGACTGGTTTGGCGTAGTTCTTGTGTGACTGCGGTGAGCAGGCAGGCGCCCACTCCCTGCCGCTGGTGGCTGTGTTCTGACTCTCTCTCACAGTGCATGTCCGTCTGAGAGCGAAGGACAGCCCTGTCGCTAAGTGTAGTCAGCTCTTTTAAGACACCGACGAAGACTCACACCAGCAATTAAGTAGCCATGTCATATCCTTTCTCATAGATAGAGGGAAAGGATATGACTGCATTACCTAAATATTTATATGAAATTCTAGACTATTTATCTATTATTATCTTGTTACGTACATATTAATAAGTTCGGAAAAATGTTAAGTTCAAGATTATGTTAGTTTTATATCTGATGATCGCTAATGAAGAAAGCTAGCTGTATATGCGCTAAAAGAGTATATAGTATTAGGTGCGTATAATGAGCGGTTATTATGAATAACATGAAGTAATCTGTGACTTGTATCTAGATATATATATATATAATATATATATATTACATAGTAATATTAGATTAATATGTATATCGTATATATAGATATAATATATAATATATCTATTATTATATAATTGTGTATATATATATATATATTGTATATATGTGACATATAGATATAGATATAATGTGTAATATATGTTGATTGATATATATATCTATATACATATTATATAGTATATATATATATAGATATATATATTATATAATATATCATATAAATATATAACGTAATATATCGATCTCTCTTCTCTTACATATATAGAATATATAAATGTGTACTATACGTAAGCATATTATATTATATATTACACGATTCTATATATAGAATACTATATAGTATCTATATATATCTATGAAATAAATGTGTTATATATATAATGTAATATGAGATATATAGATAAATAGTACCATATTATACACATTATATCTTATATCTATATGTATATATACAATATAGAAATTTATAGTATACACCATAATATATATCGTTATATAGATAATATATTACATACTTAAACATATATATATATATTATATCGTATATATAGATATATCCTCATAATATCTATATCATATATATGCAGATATGCATAGATGCATTTCAACAACCAGTCGACAGTTAAATATTTCTCAGTAAACTACCCTGAGCCATGAAACAACCTGCGAAGGATATAATGGAGCGGTGGAAAGCCATACAGTGCGGTAGCCGTACTTCCATCCCCATGAAGAAACCACCACAAACAGCACACACACACACACACACACACACACAACACACACACACCACCACCACACACACACAGACACACACAAACCCCCCCCCCACCACCACACACACACACACACACCACACACACACACACACACACACACACACAACACAACACACACACACACACAATAAAACATGAGATGCATTCTTTATGGATAAATTGCTTGACAAGCCAAATAATATCCACAGTTCGAAATAAACTTAAACTTCAAAATTTATAAGAAACTATTTCAATATGCGCTATCTATAAAAAATTACTAAACTCTACCCGATGGAATATAAGGTTTTTCAATTTATTGGAAATATAGTTATAATACTAGGGGTAATGATACAAATTAGTGTGTCCACAGTTTCGCACATCCGGCTACAACAAACAGTGTAGTGTGTGAAAGGTATCAGTTATGGAATTATGTTCCTATTGATATTAAACGTCTAAGATGCGGGAAAACGTACTACAATTCAAGAGAAATAAGACATTTGGTTTAGTGTCAAAATGCATGATTTTAAGAGAATGTATACATCAAATGCATGGCTGTCTTTTTAGGGTTATTCAAATAGTATAGTTAGGTTATTCATCTAGTATAGTAGGTTATGCATAGTGTATTAGTTTGGTAGTCACTTATAATGCCTGTACTACTGAAACAAAGCCACAATTTGTTATGATTCTGGTCTGTACGAAGAGCTTATGCTCGGACAGACCGTGCCATCACTATTTTTGTTTTGTATATTAAAATATCTTGGGTGAGGTGGTAATGGCAATAAACTTAGATTACTACTACTTACTTACACACACACACACACAAACAACACACACACACACACACCACACACACCAAACACACACACACACACACACACAACCCCCTATCCACCCCACACACACACACGCAACGGGCGGTCCGAGTTATCACTCATGAACTCGGTTTGCTTCCCTGTGGGTGAGGACCGCCGGGGAGAGGTAGGATGTTTGGCACCCACGAGGCGGATTCTCAAAACAGGGTCTTGGCGCCACGCATCTCGTGACTTAACAGAAAAAATGTAGAGGGGGCGCGTCCCTGGTAAGTGTTAAGTGTTAAGCTGAAGGCCGAACATGCTACCAGAACAGCACTCAGACTCATAGGGTGACACTGGGAATTCATTTGGTCCCCTGTAACACTTATGACAGCAACAACACAATAATAAGAACGACTGCTACTACTACGACAATGTGTGTGTGTGTGTGTGTGTGTGTGTGTGTGTGTGTGTGTGTGTGTGTAGCTTGCTGTGCGTGTGTGTGTGCGTTATGTGAGGTGTCTTGTGCTGTGTGTGTGTGGAGAAGCAGAGAGAGAGAGGAGAGAGAGAGAGAGAGAGAAGATTTGGAGAGAGAGAAGAGAGAAGGAGGAGAGAGAGGAGAGAGAGAGGCAGAGAGAGAGAGAGAAGAGAGAGAAGGAAAAAAAAGATGGTTCCGTTGAAGGGTCTTGACTGGAGAGACGATGAAGACGTGGTGTTTGGTGGTGAGAGGAGGAATGTGGAAGTGGAGGAGGAGGAGAGAAGGTAACGTGGCTGTGGGGGGGTCGGGGGGTAGATCACTGTTGGAGAGGGGGGGACGGGGGTCAGGGGGGTCACGCAGGCGAACTGGACACTCCACCAAACACAGGCGAGGCGGACTGACCGGCGACCCGGATCTTGCAACGCACCTCTCTCTCCCTCGCCTAGCTCTGTCGCAAGCTATCGCTCGTCTCTCATCGCTCTCGCTCTCGCTCTCTCTCTCTCTCTTATCTCTCTCTCTCTCGCTCTCTCGCTCTCTCTCTCTCTCTCTCTCTCTCTCTCTCTCTCGCGCGATTCTCTCTCTGCTCGTCTCTGCTCTCCGCTCTCTCTCTCTCGTCTCTCTATACTATCTCTCCTCCTCGTCTCTCTCTCTCTCTATCGTCTAGTCTGTAGCTGTAGCTAGTCGCTCTGCTCTCGCTCCGGCCTAGCTCTCTATCTCTCTCTCTTCTCTCTCTCAGGATCTACGCTGCTCCTCTCTCTCGTACTCGCGCTCGTACTCTTATCTTCATCGTCTCTCTCTCTTCTACTCTCTCTCTCTCTAGTCCTCTCTCCTCTCTCTCTACTCGCCATCTTGCCTGGTTTTGTGCAGTCTCTCTCTCTCTCTCTCTCATGCTCTCTACTCGCTCTTCACTCTCTCTCTCTACTCTTCTCTACTCTCTACTCTCTCTACTCTCTCTCTCCTCTCTTCTCTCTCTCTCTCTCTCTCTCTCTCTGCGTCTTCTCTCTCGCTCTTCTCTTCCTCTCCTCTCACTCTCTCTCTCTCCTCTCTCTCTCTCACTCTCTCGTCTCATCTCTCCTCCTCTCTCTTCTCTCTTCTCTCATCTCATCTTCGCTCTCTCACTTACTCTCTATTACTCTCTCTCTCTCTCGTCTCTCATTCCACTCTCTCTCTTTCTTGTTTTTCTTCTCCTTTCTTATCTCATCTCTCTTTCTCCTCGTTCTATCTCCCGCTCAATTATCTCTCTCTTCTCTCTCTCTCTCTCTCTCTCGCTCTCTCTCTCTCTCTCCTCTCTTTCACATACACAACACATCACACACACACACACACACACACACACATCTACACACACACCACACAATCACACACATACACCACACAACACACAAAACAACACACACAAAGGAGATGGCCCCCTTTCATAAGAGTATCCTGTTAACCATTGCAGGGATCGTGAAGCGCAGGAGTTAATTCATGAGCACTAGAAGTAGTCTCGGTGGTAATCGTGAATAGCTGAGGCTTAGGAAGGGTTAAGGTAAGCTAACTTTTTTTTATTGGGCTGACAGTGACTTGGTGCTGTTGACTTACGGTAAAAGAGGTTTGTTAGCTTAGTCAAGAAGCTTAAGGAAAGGTAAGGTTGATAATGAGGTACAGAATAAACAGGATCATACACTCAGAAAATAAGGAGGATATTAAGGTCAGAATAGAAATGTTGACATACGACAACACCCTCAACCACTATCACTAAAACCTCATGTCGAGGCTGGAGGGAAGGAGATGCCGATTATACCCTTATATCTACCCTTATCTACCTTTTTTTAGATCGAGAGGGGTGGGAAAGGGTATATTGCGTCGCATCCGATAGTAGGGTCTGTCTATTTGTCAAGGGCGAAAAGTAGGTAGCAGATAATCTTTCATCCACTACAAAATACCCTTTTTTCGTACCCTTTTTCCTACACCTTTTTTTAGAGTTGTAGCGACAAGGGACCTTTTAGTTATTTGTCTAAAAGGAAAGTTGCGCACTACTAGCGGTAATGGTTACATATGTCAGGACGTTTGCATACACGATACATAATCCAATTTTTCATCACAGCCTAGAACATCATGTCGTTGTTGCTATCTGACTAAGGCCAAACGAAGACCACAACCGTAACATCGCTATCTCCTAGTTCGAATGGGTTCAGGCAAATGATGTTTCTTAATGTCTCCTCTACGACTCCATAGACCATACTGCATGATCCCTGTAATAGTAATAATGGTAATAGGTCGATCAGTAACAGTGCGTGATAAGAAGTGCGTCTCTTGTAATATAAAGCGTGCTATTGGGTTATGTGACAAATTTAGTGATTGATTAGTTTATTGATTTGAGACACGTTTTCGAAGCTTACGACAATTCTCTATCTGTCTCTCTCTCTCTCTCATCTTCCTCTCTCTCTACTATGTTGCTCTGCATACTCTCTCTCTCACGTCTCTGCTCTACTCTCTCTCTCATCTTAAAAAAGTGTATCGTTGTGTGTGCGTGCCATTGGATTGTGTGGTGTGGCCATGCCGTGTGTGGGTGTGTGTGTGTGTGGTATGTGCTCTGGCGTTCAGTGGTGTGTGCATGTGCATGCTTGTGTGTGTGTGTGTGTGTATGTGTCTGTGTGTGTGTGCGTGTGTGTGTGTGGGTGTAAATACCACAAAATCATATCATTACTATTGATAAGACGTTCACTGTATCTGTCACCATCGTCCTATATACTAGCCACCACTACCTCTTTTGCTACGTATTGCTGTTGCTGCTGCTGTTGTTGTTGCTTCCATTACCGTTCCCACCACCCGCCTCCTCTCTCTCTCTCTCTCTCTCTCTCTCTCTCTCTCTCTCTCTCTCTCTCTCCTCTCTTCTCTCTCTCCCTCTCTCTCTCTCTCTCTCTCTCTGCCCCCCCCTCTGTCGCTCTCCCCCCCCCCCACCCCCCCGCTCTCGCTTCCAGCGCACGTACTCTCTTGCTCGAACAAGCCTTGCAGTAGGTAGCGGAACGTCTTGCTCCTTTGCTCTCTCGCCGCATCGGGGGGGTGTTTGGTGCTGCGTGAGGCACATTCACTGACCACTATTACCTTGACTCCCCCGGTCGCCTCCTCCTTTATTAGGCTCGACAGGTCACACAGGCTCGGTCGGCGTGTGAACTGAAAAAAAAGAGGAATAGAAGAGAAAAGGAACAGGAACCCTTTGAGCCTCACAAGGTAGCGCATCACGTGGCTGGTATAGAGTCGTTGTTGAGTCTTCTCCCGTACTTGACTCCTGGCTCGATGGATGGAGAGGATTAGAGGGCCAGCGGGTTCTTCTCTCACCACCTCGAGGCTCTTCCCTTTCCTTCTTAGAGTGAGTCATGACATCATCACAAGGGCAGCAGTGGAGGTTTGGGAGTATAGCGGCAGCCTTGCTTCATTAGGGAGAGGCCTGTTGGTGTTGCAATGTTAGCTGTGGTTGTTGTTGTTTGTGGTAGTGGTGGTTGTGTTTGTGGGTGTTGATGTTGTTTGTGGTAGTGGTGGTTGTGTTTGTGGGTGTTGATGTTGTTTCTAGTTATATTGTCGGTGTTGTTACGATTGTACATTAACTAAGAAGCTATTGTTGAGAAAGCGTTAAAAAGAGAAATTGCTTATGAATTATGAAGACTATGGTTGTAGAAGACAGGCACACACATACAGAGACATAATCATGACCATTATTGTGAGGAAGTACAGGATGTACACTGCCACAAGTAACCTCATTCGTGGTAGAGGAGAAAATTTACTGCGGAAAGTCAGAATTATGTGGGAAGAGTCAGAAAATTATAATGCACGTCTTAACTTAAAATTGAGAAGAAAAATCGTGGAGCCATAATATTTCTGCCTCGAACGGGAAGAAGCATATCAAGGACGTGAACAACATTATCATGAACAGGAACACAGAGATGAAAAAAGAAATAAAAAAGAATAAAAAGTGATGAAATTATAGCAAAAATGAAAATTTGTGAGAAAAAAAATGTGAATAACTAATAAAAAGAATACTAATAAAAATCACATGTTATTACAATGTTGATAATGGTAAAAGTTGTATTAATCCTGAGAACTACAGTTGTACAAAAGTAAAATGGAAGAAGAGTTACAGGTGCCAAAATGTAAATAAAAGAAGATGCTCATAAACAACAAGGACTTCCAACGCCACATATGGAGAAAGTGAAGCAACACAGGCAGACTGAAAGGCGAGGAGGAGGAGGAGGAGGAGGAGGAAGAAATGGCAGAGGAGGAGGAAGAGGAAGAGGAGGAGGAGGAGCGAGAAGGAGTGAGGAGGAGGAGGAGAGAGGAGTAAGGAGGAGGCGGAGGAGGGAAGGAGGAGGGAGAGGAGGAGGAGGAGGAGGAGGAGGAGGAGGAGGAGGAAGAGGAGTTCGTCATCGTGAAGGTCGAGGGGAAAGGAGAGAATGAAGTGGAGATGGAGGAGGAGGAGTAGAAGGAAGGGGAGGAGAGCAAAGAGCAACTAGCAAAGAGGGGAAGGAAGAAGAAGAGGAAAGGGAGGAGGAGGAAGAGAAAGAGAAAGGGAAGGAGAGCAAAGAGCGACTAACGAAGAAGGGAAGGAAGAAGAAGAGGAGGAAGAGGAAGATGAGTACAGCACCACAGCATCACAGCAGGAGGAGCAGCGGGAGTCAATGGTGCTGTTCCGGGAGCCCAGCACACCGAGAGATCACTGTATGTATAATTGGGACGAAGATTGATGAGGCTCCGAGGAAAAGAAACATCCATCAAGGGGCTGAAGTTGGGGTGGGTGGGTGGAAGGGCGGGAGGGAGACGGATGGCAGGGTGGGAGGGTGTACAGGTGGTAAGGTAGATGGGAGAAGGGGAAGAGGGGTACAGATGGTAGGGTAGGGTAGAGGGGAAGGGGTAGGGGAGGGGGTAAGAGGTTGGAGGGAATAAGTCGATTCAGCCGAACTTAACTACATGAGTAAATTTGTCTTAGAAAGGAAGAGGCCATTAGTTACTGCAACCTGCAAATGGATTTAGTGAACACGTATTTATTTCTAACTGTATATCATGTTATCCTTTACATTCTTTAGTTTTTCTTCCTTTCTCCCCATTTATTCATTAGTTCTGTATTGCTGCTTCGTATCAACGCTTTTTCTTTTCTTACTGTAATTATCTATCGTTACCTCTAAGCTTAATTGCCTTTCATCCTTCCCTTTCCCATCAATTTATCGGAGGTCACTGCCTACAGGCGCTAGAGGCACAGATGTGAGAAAAAAAGTACGTAGCCTCGTTTTAAGTACCTTCACCATCGCCATCTAGGCCAAAGGGAGGTGTTGTGCCCCTTGGGAGGAGTCCGAGAGAAGGGAGCCTCGTGCAGTTCAGGCCTCATTCTAACAGGGCCTCCTGGAGAGAACGTGTCGCTTCCAGTGATCTGTGGCCCCGAAAACTCATCCTTCGTCTGTTGTATGGGTCTTGCATGTCGATCTCATAGGGGTGCGAAGCGGCGCGTGTGTCAGTAAGAAAGTTATGAGAAAGAACGGCTTTGAAATGAGGGGTGGAGGGGCAGAGGAGGAAGAGAGAGGAGGGAGTGAGAAAAGGAAAAAGGAGAATGGAAATATCGTGTGTGTGTGTGCGCGTGTGTGTGTGTGTGTGTGCGTGTGTGTGTGTGTGTGACTTGATTAGGCGGGTCTCAGGTGTGCCAGGTTAAAGCTCAAGGTGTGAACTAATGGCTGGGTGGAAGCAATAACCAGATGAACGGATAGCGAGATGGATGGCGGTGTGAATGGCTGAGCAACACTTGAGTTGAGTGATGGGTGGAGGGTGTAGCAGCCATAGAGATGGGAGAGAGAGAGAGATGGACAAAGAGATAAGTTACTATCCCGGCCCGAGATTTGATGGATAGTAGAGAGATCGATCGGTATAGACGAATAGATAGATGGAGAGAAACTACAATGAACTACCATAGAGTGTAGCCTATGTCTCTCTGCGTTAACTAAAGGTAATCGAACAATAGGAAATGTTTCGGTGAGGAGAGTATGCAGAGTGGCAACTTCTCACGCGGGCAGGGCAGGAGGGGGTACTAAAGGACGCTTGGAAGGGAAGGGGGAAGGGGAAGTATATTGATGAGACGTGAGATCGATACGCACCACTTGATTAATCTTGGTGAGGCAGGGTGGTGAAGCGGCGTGAATAGTTGAGAGAGAGAGAGAGAGAGAGAGAGAGAGAGAGAGAGAGAGAGAGGAGAGAGAGAGAGAGAGAGAGAGAGAGGAGAGAGAGAGAGAGAGAGAGAGAGAGAGAGAGAGAGAGAAAAGCGAGAACGAGCCCGAGAACGAGAACGAGAGAGAGAGAGAGAGAGATAGGAGAGAGAGAGAGAGAGAGAGAGAGAGAGAGAGAGAGAGAGAGAGAGAGAGTGTGTTAGGGTCACTTGGGTGTGGATGGGAGTGAGGAAGGGATGCTAACTAACAGGCCGTAAAGAAGGGTAGGCTGTGGGTAGGCTGTGGCACATGAGGTGAGGTATTGGTGAAAGGCTCGCGTGTTAAGTGGTGCTGGTGGGGGGCTGGACGGCACACTGCGCTATATATACCAACACCCACCTTGCCCTGCGCTATACCTCAAGTCCAGAGCTTTCCCCCCTCCCTCATCCAACACACACACTACTAACCTCATACTTCTTCCCACATCCTCTGTCACTCTCATGGGTTTGAGAACATCACTACCTTCCTTCTCATGCATCCATTCCTCATGAACATTTTTCCCTTGAGTCACATTGTACACTACTACATTCAACTCCTCCTCGCCCCCTCCCCCACCCCCCCTTTCACCTACCCCCCCTGCCCCCCGCCCCACAGTCGTCCCCCACAAGTCTAACTGCTTACCGCTAATCGTCATGACCAACACTGCACCGTCATTACCGCCTGACTAATTATCTGTCAGCTATATTGATGCTCTTCGTCAACGTTGCCAACTACAAGCTTCACCCACGACTCGCTAATAAATCCATTTCACGACATTAATCCCGCCACAAAACCGGTCTCACAAATGAGTTTCGCAGTTTGTCTAATCCTCGATTGTTTTTGATGGATTTTACGGTTGTTATCCTTGTACATGCATGAAAAGTTATATTTTTTCATGCACATTTATTGTTCTTGCCTTGAAGCAGTGTTGCCAGTCACAACGGCCTGCCGGCCTTCGTTTGCATCAGGTCAAAAGTAGGTTGATGACGGATGTCCGATGCCGACATGACCATCATCTGTTCTCATCTTCGTCCTTTACTAAGCTTTTCTCTTTTTTGCTTACTTTATCTTCCTCCTGCTTTTCCATGTCTCCCCCACTCCTCCATCCTGCCCCTAGCGAGGTCCACAAGGAGTCGTGGGGTCGTCTAACAAGTGGGAGATGCCGCTCAACGTAAACAAATTATAAATCCTTCAAATTGACATATGAAACAAGAAACTCGACTTGATAAAAGGCAAAATAAAACTTGTCGGTTCCCAAAGCGTAAAGATTTTCGTTTTGCAATATTGATTCCACAAAGAATAAAGCGAGGCGCACGTAAAAACAAGTATGAAATGTGTGTCCTTAGCAGTCAATAGTTTTTTTCACGATCTTCAGATAAATCAGATATATTTCTTATCGGATTGCATTTCAAAATAGGAAATGTAAAAAGAATTTCCTTTTGATGTTGTTGATAGTAGGTACCATGAAAATATTACCAGTTCATGCTTTTCTAATAAAATCATGCGCCAGATGAAAAGTGCCTGTGGAGCTTATCTCATCTATATTCAAGTGACGTCATAAATACCGTAAACCAGTACAGTGTAAGAAAATATATACACTGATACATATACAATACGATATGCTGCTTGAGATTGCATATTCATAAAGCAATGCATCACCTGGAATATGTCTTATTTTTCTTCTATCCGAATAAGAATGTATTTTATTAGAACATATATGTGACTAATGATTCATACTAACCTGGCACGTGGCAACATAAGTCAAACAAATAAGCAGAGCATAAGATACACAGAGCAATATATACACATAAAAATAGCCCTGAGAAACAAGCAGAAATAAGCAGAGAAAAATATGAATTATAGATACATGCCGTTTGAGAGGCGGATTGATTGCAAAGGACAGAAGATAATTGAGCATCAGTTATTATAAGACGTTTAGTAATTGATAAAGTATATTTCCCATGACAACATGTATTCTATAGACTCACAATACTATATTAGTTGTATATACTCATATATACCTTTAGAACTTCCCCACGATCTGTTTTAATGTATGAATGGTTGAGTATTGTCCATATCACTTGTATAGTATGAAATCCAGGGAACATACACACACACACACACACGCAAAACACACACAACCCACCAACAACAACCACACACACACACACACCCCACAACACACACACACACACACACACACACTACACACACACACACCAAAACCACACACACACCACACCACACACACACACACACACAAGACACACACACACACGCCACACACACACACACACACAACACACACACACCACACACACAACACACACACACACACACACACACACACAAAACACACAACCACCACACGCCACACACCATACACACACACACAAAACCACACCAAACCCCACAACACCACACACCACCCAAACCCCCAACACCCACAGGTTTTACTACAGACAATTGCTGATGACGGGCCCAGATACCCCCTCGTGCTGTATAGTCGTTCGGTTTCAGGAGTAATCACATGGCATATCGGTTTTACTATTGCCATTTCCCCCGATTTTTGCATACAACCGCATACATACATATTCAGACGCTTGCCAACATACATCATCAACGAAGATTGCTGTAAACGTATGCAAATGTATTTCTAGATCTGCGAAGCAATATTACGCGGTCTGACCTGCTGGGGTATATCCTTGCCTTCATTGACCTCCTACCAACCACTTCGTTAAACCTTCTTATCTTTTCGTTGACCCTTCCATATTCATCCTGTTTTGCTTTCTCTTGCTCTTCATTCACGATAAACTAAACTATCTTTCATTATGTGCCATTTTTGTCAAGTATCCTTTCTATCCTTTTCGTTGAACATCCATGATAAACTAATCCATCCCTTATTTCATGTTATTTTTATGTTAGGTCTTCCTCCTATCCTTTTCGTTGAACCCATTACATTCCCTTCCGCTTAAGCCCATACCCCTTTGCCCCTTCCCTCGGCCCTTCATATGTTCCCTTCTCGCCGAGCCGTCGCCCGCCGCGTCTCGTTAACCGCCCTTAATTTCCAGGCTACCTTGTTAAGAACCCTCTGACCAGTTCCTTATGACCTCCCTTGGCCCACCTCGTTAATTCAACAGTGAACTTGTTGATTACAAGATGAGGAACAACAGGGAAGAGGAGAATGGAGAGGAGAAGGAGGAGAACATTTTTTTTCAATCAAACTAAAGTAATAAATCTTGTGGTCCTGATTAGGCTGTCTAATTACACTTTTCTAGTACTACTTTTAGGTACTAGTGAAAATATAGTATAGTAGAAGACGTCTCCTCGCCTTCCACTCATTTAGCCGAAGCTGGTTGATAAATTAGTGATGCCATGTAGTGTTGAAAAAGCTAATGTTGAATATATGAAGATAATGGGGAATAATTGTAATCTATTCAAAAAAAAAATTCTTCAAATATTACGTCTCATTGTTTATGATTTGATATTAATTCTTATCTCCAACAACAAAGGTTCATGTGTAAAATGAGTGAAAGATGAGTAAATAAACCAGTACTTTTCTCCCTCCACCCCTTTCCCCATCAATCCCCTCTCACCCCTCCAGCCCCCCCTCCATCCCTCCTCCCTCCAATGATGCATCTTTTTCCTCCTTCAATTCTAAAAAAAATGTTTTAATTAATTAGCCTATCTCTTTTATGTTTCTCTATTTGTTGGTCAGTTAGTCTGGTTATCTGTCTCGCTCGTTATTTGGTATTCATCTTTCTTTCGTTTTGTTTATCTGTCTGTCTGTCTCTGTCTGTCTGTATCTCTGTCTATCTATCTGTTTGT
>JACEEZ010017512.1:87500-100000 GCA_016584305.1 Chionoecetes opilio | reverse complement strand
TCTTCTTTCTCGTTCTCCTTTTCACCTTATTATAACATTCTCTCTCTCTCTCTCTCTCTCTCTCTCTCTCTCTCTCTCTCTCTCTCTCTCTCTCTCTCTCTCTCTCTCTCTCTCTCTCTCTCTCTCTCTTCTCTCTCTCTCTCTCTCTCTCTCTCTATCTTCGTTCATTTGCATGTTTTAATTTTTTGTAACTTCTGCCTCATTTGTTTTTAGCTTCATAATCTTTCTTGATGTGTCTCTCCTCCTCTACTTCATCGCATATTTACTTGAATTTTGTCTAATTTGCACTTCACCACCATTTTTTTTCGCTATCCTTTCTCACTCCTTAACTTTTCCTTGTTTCTTTTCCTCCTGCCCTCCTCTCTCCTCTTCTTCCTCTTCCTCATTCTTCTTTTCCACAGACTCCTCTTCCTCTTCGTCACTTAAACACTTTAAAATTCATTAAGTGGAGAAAACGATGGGCCCTCCTTGAGCGGAGCGCCATAAATTTTCGCGAAAGCCGCAAAACGCGAATACCATTATGACCCCACTGAAAAGGCGTAAGAGAAAAGGGGTGAGAAAAAAATCTGAAAGGGTTCCAGTCGCCTTTTCCACCAGAGAGTTGGCGAAAATTTATCAGCGGTGATGAATCTCCTCCTTTAACCCCACGTGCATCAATTAAAACAAAAGAACATCACATGAATACTAGGTGAGATGAGTTTGTATCCCACTCTACGATTAGCACACCCAAAATGGAGACTTGTAAGCGGCGAGTATACGGCATTCAAGATCCTTCATCCTCACTCCGGACACCTTATTTGCCACCTTCTTTTATCTGTTATCTGTTTACTTATGTATTTATTCATCCGCTCCGTCTCCTATTTGGAACAGGGACCTTTATATAATTATAGTTTTTGTTTTATCTATCGGTATTACTATTGCTGTTATGATGATATATTTTTATGTTGTTTACTATAGGCGTATCATTATCTGGTTTTTTCTTCTTATCTTTTCCCCTCACGTTCAGCGCCCTCACCCCGGCACCATCAGACGGCATCTTAAGTTGTAATCCAGCGTGATGTATTGTGATGAATGGCCTGCAGGAGGAAGAGGAGGTGCGGGGGGGGGGGGGGGGGGGAAGAACGGAGAAAATCGTGGCGTCGGAAGAGAAGGGGAATTGTAATAAAATAAGTGAGAGAGAGAGAGAGAGAGAGAGAGAGAGAGAGAGAGAGAGAGAGAGAGAGAGAGAGAGAGAGAGAGAGAGAGAGAGAGAGAGAGAGAGAGAGAGGAGGGAGAGGAGAGAGAGAGAGAGAGATATTAGGGGGGGAGGGGGAAAAGATATAGATGGAGGGCATGAGGCGGCAAGTAATAAGAAGAATGACAGACTCAGAGAATCATTTCCCGTCACGTCTGCACACTTTCCAGCACCAGCAGCCTTCCAGCCCCTCACTACACGGCTCACTTCCCGCCACCGACACCACGGGCCCCCAACTCTACGCCGCCAGTGGAGTAGCACTATATCTTCCCCAGACTGTCGGTGTTATTCATATGTTAATAGTCAGCTCAGAAACTGACACCAAAAGACTCTGTTGTTCCGCCCGAGACCTGACATGTTCCCTGCGTGGGCAAACAAAGGATGGAAAAGTCGACGGAGAAGGAAAGTTGGGCCGAGGAATTTCTTTCTGGCTTCATGCATCTTTGGGCCTCCATTCGGGCTGTCATAAGATGAAGCAACACGGAAAAAATCTATGAGGCGAGGAGTGTGATGTGCTAAGAGGGCCTCGATGTTGACATAAGATTGCGGGCGATGTGTGACCTTCGGCCCCGGGCGGCGGCGAGGCTGCGGGGAGCCGAGGGGCGGGCTGGTGCACGGGGGGACTGCCTCCTCGGTGATACAAAGTAAGATGATACGTTAAAGCTGCATTTATCCTTTAGTATCCTTTGTTTTCTTATTCAAGGGTAATGTTATCGAGCGAGGTCAGATTCTTCAGACAGTAGAGGAATGTTTTCTTCAAGATGAAAATTGCGATAAGAGACAGCAGAATTATGTGAGAAGGAATTTACACACACACACACACACACACACACACACACACACACATACACACACGTACATACACACACACACACACACACGTACACTCGCGCGCGTGCGCGAACATTTGTCTGAGCATCACCATGAGTAAGATTGGGCATGTGTGCAGCACATTTTTTAATCTAACATTGAAATATGTCCAGTAGATATTGTTATGGCTTAATGAATGAAATTTCTCTTTTCAGTGGTGTGAAGTGGACCAAATGAAAATGACGGGAACTATTTCGCGAGGCGAGGTGGTGGCGGACGTGAGGATGGGTGGCGGGCGAGCGGAAGGACTCAAGCAGTGTTCTTGTCCTAGTTGGAAGCTTCAGTTGTGTTCCAGGGAATGATTGGCATCTGCTAGCAGGGTAAGCATTGGTGTATTTCATATATGTGAATAATACCCTGAAATGTCGAAGCGTTTTTTGTTAAATTATATTGATTGTATCGGCACGAAAATGGCTTAACATTTGAAAGGATCTTGAGTATGCATGGTACAAAGTGGCCGAGTACCTGTTAGGCATTGGTGATCACAAACATTTCCATATTATGTAAACAAGCGGCACCCAAACACCTGGTGAGTGCGTACTCGTCCAGATTATGAATGATCTGTGGCGTACCCTTCACGTATGTTACTATTTTATCCCGGCCTAACATTACGGCCTTCGTGGTGTAATGACCTTAAATGATAGAATGATTACTTTAATGATCCGCTTCAGGAAATTCAGTGTTGATAGATAGAAACAAGAGATGTTATCCCGCCATTTACATGTGATAAGTGTCATAAGAAAGAGAGCACTGCCCTTTTACGACAACCTTTACAACTAGTTTAACGACCGCAATGCCATCTATCGGTGAATTTTTGACTTAGATGTAGGAAGTGCCATCTTGCGACTGGATATTCAATGAGTTTCTGATAATTTTAGTGTTACTATCGATGGTTTAACTTCACTTCTTTTGCAGTGTCTTAAATTGGATGATTGCTGTGATCTTTTTCCAATGTTGCGTACCATCATCGTGTATTAGGGAATGGGTCCAGGGTATTGTAATCGATATTTGGCGTGGGTATTGTAATCGATATTTGGCGTGGGTATTGTAATCGATATTTGGCGTGGGTATTGTAATCGATATTTGGCGTAGCAACTCGATTATAAGTGTAATGAAGTACATATTGGTATTGTCATTACGTTATTATTTACCATTACTCATACGGCAATAGTGATAATACATCCTTGAAAATCCCTTCTGGTAGCTACTCCTTTGATGAATGTAGCCAGTTTGGGAATCCCTTATTTCTTTTTTCATTTTTAGTTCCTAGACTGAAGTAACAAGGATGGTTGCTGCACTTTGCGTTATGGGGCCGTAGAGCATGAACACTGAGTCTCCTATGCTCCTATGCTCATAAGATTATACCGCCACTTCAGTTGTATGATAATTAATCAAGAAAGGCGCCGAGAACTTATGAAAACCAGCTATATATACACGTTTAGAACTCGGTGCGCCCTTTCAACTTTAAGGTTGTGTCGTTATGTTTGTGTTAAAGCGTAAAAGAAATAGTTTATTGCGTTGTTATAAGGTGACTGATTAATAAGGGCAACACGTATAAATAAATGAACTTCACTCAGCACCTCAAAAGAAACAAAATAAAAACGACCTTGTGAATAAATAAACCACACTGAGTGAAAGGAACTCAGACACTGACTAATCCACCGCTAATCCTCATTCACAGTGAAAAATTAAACACACGCATCACGTCACCACAGAATAGACGGAATGTCTGACGCTAAATGGTGATGTAAATCAGGTGGCGAGTCGTTTGTCGTCGGCGCCTTTGAGTGGAGGGAGCTAGGTGGGCGTGGGTGCCATGTTGCGGTGAGAGCTCCTCCAGGCTGTCTCCGCGCCCATTGGCGAGGCATTAGGTTTTCTATCATCAGATTCCACAATCAAGCTCTAAATCCAAAGCTGATTTTTTAATTGTTAGTAAAGCGAAGATGATTTTATATAATACTGACTTTTTATCAGATTGACTAAAGTATTTATTTCTTGTTATTCGTTCCCGTTTATTTGCATGTCAGTCATGCGTACAAAAGTCGTATTAGTTACACATTCTTAGCACATTGAGATGTTGAGTGTACGAATAAAGTGCAACACTTGCGGTGATTTTATTGAACAGTCTCACTGAAAGCCTTGTGGTGGGAAAACACACGTCACCTTGTCATTTGACGGGGCAAGGCCTCGATCCCCTGCCCTTACAATGGGAGAATCAAGGGTGTAAAATCAGTAATTGTGGTTTGCTTCACTCAGCTCGGGCAGGTGATGTTCCACTTAGCTCGAGCGGGAGATGAACCAGGGCTTGCTTTTAGAAAGACGTCTCTCAGTGGCGGAGCTACGTACCCTCCAATAATGATAATAGTGATACGATTGTCAATGTTAATAGTGATACAAATGTCTATATATGGCAGACATTTTCTAGTGACTAACAGGACGCAAGGCATAATGTTAAGGTCGCTCATATAATGTGAAACGTCATCCCGCTGTACTATATTATTTCTGCAAAGTGAATGAAAGGAGATATTATCATATGCATTTCAGGTTGTTGAACAGAGCGTTGAGTAGCCCCGAGGAACTATAGTGCCATGAAAAGCTGCCTATGTTGCTCTTGTGCTCGTATTGCAAGACTCAACATATTATGTTTGAGGACATGTAGCTGTTAACTAGTTTGTGTTATTACATTCCTCGCTAATACTGTACACGATTATTCATCGTTTAATTGCTGTCCCCCATTCTCTCTCTCTCTCTCTCTCTCTCTCTCTCTCTCTCTCTCTCTCTCTCTCTCTCTCTCTCCTCTCTCTCTCTCCTCTCTCTCTCTCTCTCTCTTCTCTCTCTCTCTCTCTCTCTCTCCTCTCTCTCTCTCTCTCTCTCTCTCTCTCTCTCTCTCTCTCTCTCTCTCTCAACATTACCTTTAGATGAAAAACGTGAAACAAAAGGGGGTTCTGTTGGGCTTTACCGCGTTATCTCGCCCCATCCCGGCCTGTCCCTCTCTGCCGGTGTAATTGGGGTTTTATGTAATCCCTTCCGAGGAGGTGCAACAGATTAACCTCTTGAGTCGTGGCGAGGTACGACTAAGTGTGGCGGAGATTATTCATTGTGTGTGTGTGTGTGTGTGTGTGTGTGTGTGTGTGTGTGTGTGTGTGTGTGTGTGTGTGTGTTGTGAGTTTGAGTTTGAGTTTGAGTTTGAGTTTGTGTTTGTGTGTGTGTGTGTGTGTGTGTGTGTGTGTGTGTGTGTGTGTGTGTGTGTGTGTGTGTGTGTGTGTGTGTGTGTGTGTGTGTGTGTGTGTGTGTGTGTGTGTGTGTGTTGCGTGCATGAAATCTTTTTTGTTTTGTTTTTACTTGCTATCAGTATTCTTTTATGCTCCATTTATTTCACTCATATACTAAAGACAAAACAGCCATCAACTAAAATGGTTGCATCAGAATGTACAAATATATGTTTCCTATCGCTTATTAGCTATTCAATATCGGAAGAATATGAATACCGTACTATATTATAAGGATGTCCATCTATCTTTATTTCTAGTGTCTGGTATATATTTATGGTGGCGGGAGAGAAAGCCAACAAAAAAGTCGGTCTTTACATACTTACTTGTGGTTTTTCTACATCCACACAATTCTGGTTTCCATCAATCTTCTCACGCCGTATGTTGTGTTCGCTCACGTTTTTCTTCCCTGCTATTCTCTCAACCTTTTACCAGTTCCTGTTACTTGCCTGCCATAAACTATTTCTTAACCGACCTCTCTTAATCTTCTTTTCGTGATGTTCAGCTGTTCCATCATACCCACGCCAACACTCCAAGACACTTTCAAGATCAATATGACGCTGATCTTGAGAGATGCGTTTTTGTATGTTCCTCCGCGGTTTTGTATTAGAATGGACCATAGTTTTTGGGGATGGCTTAGACTGCTTATTGAGAGTCATTATGGACGAGGGGGAGTAGCAGTAGGAAGAATGAGGAATGAGGAGTAGGAGGAGGAGTAGGAGGAGGAAGAGGAAGAATGAGGAATGACAAAGAGTAGGAAGAATGTAGAATGAGTGAGTAGGAAGACTGAGAAGGGGGAATGAGGAATGAGGGGGAGGAGGAGGAAGTATAAGGAATGGGGAGAAGGAAGTGGTAGAGGAGGAGTAGAAGGAATGAGGAATGAGGAGGAGGCGTCGCGGACTAAGACACCGAAAGAATGGTTTGGGTACGAAAGAGGCGAAGGAAAGTGGAATAACTAGAAGAAAAGAAGATGAAGAGATGATGAAAGCTTAGAAATAAGAGATTAGGGACTGGAAAAGACGGCAAATATATATAAAGAATAGAAAAAACAATGAGAACTTATTAAGGGGTAAAGATATGAGAGAGAGAGAGAGAGAGAGAGAGAGAGAGAGAGAGAGAGAGAGAGAGAGAGAGAGAGAGAGAGAGAGAGAGAGAGAGAGAGAGAGAGAGAGAGAGAGAGAGAGAGAGAGAGAGAGAGAATTCAAATACGAGTGAGATAGAAAGTGTCCAAATGAAAGACATCAGCGAAAAATGGATGAGGATTGATGAGAAAGCGTGAGCAAATGACAGGCCGGTAGAAGGAGGGCTAGAGGGAGGAAGGGAGGGAGAGAGAGAGGGAGTGATAGAAGGAGAGAGAGGGGGATGGAGGGAGAGAGGGAGGAAGAGAGGGAAAAAGGGGACGCGCCAGAAATAAACGCGTTGTGAGGAAGAAACAGTAAACAAAAGGTGAATGCATTTGTGTACTGCACGTGAGGTAAGAAAAATAAAGGTATTGAAATAATATAATCGATTTATTGGAAGACGCTGCAGTTGATGATGCTATGGCAATATGGGGATGATATTCAAGTTTTTGTGAAAGAAGTTCTTGTAGTAGAGGTAGTGGTAGTAATAGTGGTTATGGCTATTACGATGGTGGTAGTGATAATGGTAGTACAGTGTTAGTTATAGCAAAGGGTGGTATAATGGTAGTTATAGTGGTGAGGGTGGTATAGTGGTAGTTGTAGAAATGAGGGTGATACAGTGGTAGTTATCGTGGTGAGGGTGGTATAGTGGTAGTTATAGTGGTGATGGTGGTAGTTATAGTGGTGATGGTGGTATAGTGTTATTCATAGTGGCGGTATAGTGGTAGTTATAGTGGTGAGGATGGTATAGTGGTAGTTATGTGGTGAGGGTGGTATAGTGGTAGTTATGTGGTAAGGGTGGTATAGTGGTAGATATGTGTTGAGGGTGGTATAGTGGTAGTTATAGTGGTGAGGGGGGTATAGTGGTAGTTATAGTGGTGAGGGTGGTATAGTGGTAGTTATAGTGGTGAGGGTGGTATAGTGGTAGTTATAGTAGTGGTGGTGGTATAGTGGTAGTTATAGTAGTGAAGGTGGTATAGTGGTAGTTATGTGGTGAGGGTGGTAGGAGTGGTGTAGTTATAGTGGTGAGAGGTAGGTATTAGTGGTTAGTTGATATATATAGTAGTAGGGTGGTATAGTGGTAGTTATAGTAGTGAGGGTGGTATAGTTTTGGTAGTTATAGTAGTGAGGGTGGTATAGTGGTAGTTATAGTGGTGAGGGTGGTATAGTGGTAGTTATAGTAGTGAGGGTGGTATAGTGGTAGTTATAGTAGTGAGGGTGGTATAGTGGTAGTTATGTGTTGAGGGTGGTATAGTGGTAGTTATAGTAGTGAGGGTGGTATAGTGGTAGTTATAGTAGTAGAGGGTGGTATAGTGGTAGTTATAGTAGTGAGGGTGGTATAGTGGTAGTTTATGTGGTGAGGGTGGTATAGAGTGGTAGTTATAGGTGTTGAGGGTGGTATAGTGGTAGTTATAGTAGTGAGGGTGGTATAGTGGTAGTTATAGTAGTGAGGGTGGTATAGTGGTATTTATAGTGTGAGGGTGGTATAGTGGTAGTTATAGTGGTGAGGGTGGTATAGTGGTAGTTATAGTAGTGAGGGTGGTATAGTGGTAGCTATAGTAGTGAGGGTGGTATAGTGGTAGTTATAGTAGTGAGGGTGGTATAGTGGTATTTATAGTAGTGAGGGTGGTATAGTGGTAGTTATAGTAGTGAGGGTGGTATAGTGGTAGTTATAGTGGTGAGGGTGGTATAGTGGTAGTTATAGTGGTAAGGGTGGTATAGTGGTAGTTATAGTAGTAAGGGTTGTATAGTGGTAGTTATAGTAGTGAGGGTGGTATAGTGGTAGTTATAGTGGTGAGGATGGTATAGTGGTAGTTATGTGTTTATGGTGGTATAGTGTTAGTTATGTGGTAAGGGTGGTATAGTGGTAGTTTATAGTGGTGAGGGTGGTATAGTGGTAGTTATAGTAGTGGTGGTGGTATAGTGGTAGTTATAGTAGTGAGGGTGGTATAGTGGTAGTTATAGTAGTGAGGGTGGTATAGTGGTAGTTATAGTAGTGAGGGTGGTATAGTGGTAGTTATAGTGGTGAGGGTGGTATAGTGGTAGTTATAGTGGTAAGGGTGGTATAGTGGTAGTTATGTGTCGAGGGTGGTATAGTGGTAGTTATAGTAGTGAGGGTGGTATAGTGGTAGTTATAGTAGTGAGGGTGGTATAGTGGTAGTTATGTGTTGAGGGTGGTATAGTGGTAGTTATAGTGTGAGGGTGGTATAGTGGTAGTTATAGTAGTGAGGGTGGTATAGTGGTAGTTATAGTGTGAGGGTGGTATAGTGGTAGTTATAGTAGTGAGGGTGGTATAGTGGTAGTTATAATAGTGAGGGTGGTATAGTGGTAGTTATAGTAGTGAGAGTGGTATAGTGGTAGTTATAGTGGTGAGGGTGGTATAGTGGTAGTTATAGTGGTGAGGGTGGTATAGTGGTAGTTATAGTAGTAAGGGTGGTATAGTGGTAGTTATAGTAGTGAGGGTGGTATAGTGGTAGTTATAGTGGTGAGGGTGGTAGAGTGGTAGTTATAGTGGTGAGGGTGGTATAGTGGTAGTTATAGTAGTGAGGGTGGTATAGTGGTAGTTATAGTAGTGAGGGTGGTATAGTGGTATTTATATGTGGTGAGGGTGTTATAGTGGGGAGTTATAGTGGTGAGGGGGTGGTATAGTGGTAGTTTTATAGTATGTGAGGGTGGTATAGTGGTAGCTATAGTAGTGAGGGTGGTATAGTGGTAGTTATAGTAGTGAGGGTGGTATAGTGGTATTTATAGTAGTGAGGGTGGTATAGTGGTAGTTATAGTAGTGAGGGTGGTATAGTGGTAGTTATAGTGGTGAGGGTGGTATAGTGGTAGTTATGTGTTGATGGTGGTATAGTGGTAGTTATGTGGTGAGGGTGGTATAGTGGTAGTTATAGTGGTGAGGGTGGTATAGTGGTAGTTATAGTAGTAAGGGTGGTATAGTGGTAGTTATAGTAGTGAGGGTGGTATAGTGGTAGTTATAGTAGTGAGGGTGGTATAGTGGTAGTTATAGTGGTGAGGGTGGTATAGTGGTAGTTATAGTAGTAAGGGTGGTATAGTGGTAGTTATAGTGGTGAGGGTGGTATAGTGGTAGTTATAGTGGTGAGGGGGGTATAGTGGTAGTTATAGTAGTGAGCGGGGTATAGTGGTAGTTATAGTGGTGAGGGTGGTATAGTGGTAGTTATAGTGGTAAGGGTGGTATAGTGGTAGTTATAGTAGTAAGGGCTGTATAGTGGTAGTTATAGTGGTGAGGGTGGTATAGTGGTAGTTATAGTGGTAAGGGTGGTATAGTGGTAGTTATAGTAGTAAGGGTTGTATAGTGGTAGTTATAGTAGTAAGGGTGGTATAGTGGTAGTTATAGTGGTGAGGGTGGTATAGTGGTAGTTATAGTAGTGGTGGTGGTATAGTGGTAGTTATAGTAGTGAGGGTGGTATAGTGGTAGTTATAGTAGTGAGGGTGGTATAGTGGTAGTTATAGTAGTAAGGGTGGTATAGTGGTAGTTATAGTGGTGAGGGTGGTATAGTGGTAGTTATAGTGGTAGGGTGGTGTATAGTGGGTAGTTATGTGTCGAGGGTGGTATAGTGGTAGTTATAGTAGTGAGGGTGGTATAGTGGTAGTTTATAGTAGTGAGGGTGGTATAGTGGTAGTTTATGTGTTGAGGGTGGTATAGTGGTAGTTATAGTGGTGAGGGTGGTATAGTGGTAGTTATAGTAGTGAGGGTGGTATAGTGGTAGTTATAGTAGTGAGGGTGGTATAGTGGTAGTTATAGTAGTGAGGGTGGTATAGTGGTAGTTATAGTGGTGAGGGTGGTATAGTGGTAGTTATAGTAGTAAGGGTGGTATAGTGGTAGTTATAGTGGTGAGGGTGGTATAGTGGTAGTTATAGTGGTGAGGGGGGTATAGTGGTAGTTATAGTAGTGAGCGGGGTATAGTGGTAGTTATAGTGGTGAGGGTGGTATAGTGGTAGTTATAGTGGTAAGGGTGGTATAGTGGTAGTTATAGTAGTAAGGGTTGTATAGTGGTAGTTATAGTGGTGAGGGTGGTATAGTGGTAGTTATAGTGGTAAGGGTGGTATAGTGGTAGTTATAGTAGTAAGGGTTGTATAGTGGTAGTTATAGTAGTAAGGGTGGTATAGTGGTAGTTATAGTGGTGAGGGTGGTATAGTGGTAGTTATAGTAGTGGTGGTGGTATAGTGGTAGTTATAGTAGTGAGGGTGGTATAGTGGTAGTTATAGTAGTGAGGGTGGTATAGTGGTAGTTATAGTAGTAAGGGTGGTATAGTGGTAGTTATAGTGGTGAGGGTGGTATAGTGGTAGTTATAGTGGTAAGGGTGGTATAGTGGTAGTTATGTGTCGAGGGTGGTATAGTGGTAGTTATAGTAGTGAGGGTGGTATAGTGGTAGTTATAGTAGTGAGGGTGGTATAGTGGTAGTTATGTGTTGAGGGTGGTATAGTGGTAGTTATAGTGGTGAGGGTGGTATAGTGGTAGTTATAGTAGTGAGGGTGGTATAGTGGTAGTTATAGTAGTGAGGGTGGTATAGTGGTAGTTATAGTAGTGAGGGTGGTATAGTGGTAGTTATAATAGTGAGGGTGGTATAGTGGTAGTTATAGTAGTGAGAGTGGTATAGTGGTAGTTATAGTGGTGAGGGTGGTATAGTGGTAGTTATAGTGGTGAGGGTGGTATAGTGGTAGTTATAGTAGTAAGGGTGGTATAGTGGTAGTTATAGTAGTGAGGGTGGTATAGTGGTAGTTATAGTGTGAGGGTGGTAGAGTGGTAGTTATAGTGGTGAGGGTGGTATAGTGGTAGTTATAGTAGTGAGGGTGGTATAGTGGTAGTTATAGTAGTGAGGGTGGTATAGTGGTATTTATAGTGGTGAGGGTGGTATAGTGGTAGTTATAGTGGTGAGGGTGGTATAGTGGTAGTTATAGTAGTGAGGGTGGTATAGTGGTAGCTATAGTAGTGAGGGTGGTATAGTGGTAGTTATAGTAGTGAGGGTGGTATAGTGGTATTTATAGTAGTGAGGGTGGTATAGTGGTAGTTATAGTAGTGAGGGTGGTATAGTGGTAGTTATAGTGGTGAGGGTGGTATAGTGGTAGTTATGTGTGATGGTGGTATAGTGGTAGTTATGTGGTGATTGAGGGTGGTATAGTGGTAGTTATAGTGGTGAGGGTGGTATAGTGGTAGTTATAGTAGTAAGGGTGGTATAGTGGTAGTTATAGTAGTGAGGGTGGTATAGTGGTAGTTATAGTAGTGAGGGTGGTATAGTGGTAGTTATAGTGGTGAGGGTGGTATAGTGGTAGTTATAGTAGTAAGGGTGGTATAGTGGTAGTTATAGTGGTGAGGGTGGTATAGTGGTAGTTATAGTGGTGAGGGGGGTATAGTGGTAGTTATAGTAGTGAGCGGGGTATAGTGGTAGTTATAGTGGTGAGGGTGGTATAGTGGTAGTTATAGTGGTGAGGGGGTATAGTGGTAGTTATAGTAGTGAGGGGGGTATAGTGGTAGTTATAGTGGTGAGGGTGGTATAGTGGTAGTTATAGTGGTGAGGGGGTATAGTGGTAGTTTATAGTAGTGAGGGTGGTATAGTGGTAGTTATAGTGGTGAGGGTGGTATAGTGGTGAAGGGTGGTATAGTGGTAGTTATTGGTAAGGGTGGTATAGTGGTAGTTATGTGGTAAGGGTGGTATAGTGGTAGTTATGTGGTAAGGGTGGTATAGTGGTAGTTATAGTGGTGAGGGTGGTATAGTGGTAGTTATGTGTTGAGGGTGGTATAGTGGTAGTTATGTGGTAAGGGTGGTATAGTGTTAGTTATAGTGGTGGTGGTGGTATAGTGGTAGTTATGTAGTGAGGGTGGTATAGTGTTAGTTATAGTGGTGGTGGTGGTATAGTGGTAGTTATAGTAGTGAGGGTGGTATAGTGTTAGTTATAGTAGTGAGGGTGGTATAGTGTTAGTGATAGTGGCGGTGATGGTGGTGAGGGTGTAGTGAGGCCTTTGAGGTGGCGGCAGGAGAGCGG
>JACEEZ010017512.1:67500-82500 GCA_016584305.1 Chionoecetes opilio | reverse complement strand
TCATTGTATTTAAAGTCGAAATAGATGTACGAAGAAGAAAATATCATTCATCTACGCATAAAACACTGTACATATCCAACAGTTCTCCTTGGAAATGTCAACCGCTGCTCCGTAGACTATCACATCCACCTTCCTCTATGGGCTTCCAAAAGACTGATATTCTCTTATTCTATGGCCAGATTAGGTCAGCAGAAAAAATTCGTTTATTCTCATTAGAACGTAGTTAGTAAATTTGCATTAATGTTTATGAGAAAGAACTTGGCAACAATATGCTTCTGATGATCTAAATGAAATTATTTCCTTGAAATGGCTTAGGTGGCTCTATACATACACCATTATAAGTTTTGTTTATCTTATTGAAAAAATGGAAAAAAAATATTAACTGCGTGTGATGAATATAGATAAATACTTGGCAGGCAGAGATAATTATGCTCGAATGAATATCTCGTTTATTGTGATGTGTAGAGAGAGAGAGAGGGATTTGATGAGTGATATCAATAATGTTAGTGATAATCTTGGCAATAATGTTAATGATACATATGATCATGATAATACTAAAGTGATAGTAATAACAATAATAATGATGATGATAATGATAATGATGATAATAATGTGACAGTTACAAGTCAAGAAGGTGAAGGTGTGACAGGAGCAGCAGCAGCAGTGACCCTGGTAGTCTGAGGTGGCTGCTGTAAGCTTAACGCATGACGTCACACTTGCACTATGGCTGCCAGACAGGACAGTCGGTGCGGGAAGGTCGTCTTCTTTATACAGAAAAATTCTACTTTCTTATATCACACCGCGCCAGACACAACAATCTCGGCGCTAAGCGAGTAGGGGCTGGCTGTGAGGATGAGCAGGTAGCAGGTGGAGGCAAGGATGCTGATGTGATGGGAGTTGGTCACCTTGCTTGTCTTCCTGATGAGTCTAGGTGTGTGTTGCATGGGAGGAATTTCAGTCAGGCACCCGTCAGGCAACTGGCAAATTAAACCAACAATAGCAGAATATTATGCGCTTATAAATGGAAAGAAAAGTGTGCATCGTCTGTACTTTTATCTCACATGCGTCTGCGGGACAATTAAGGCTTTGTGGCCCAGAACGTAATTTCCATTATAATTTTGCTACCATTAGACTACTTCAATGAATGTAAGCAATATTCTATAGATATGACCTGTTTAGTACCTTTGACCATTAGCTAATTTGGTATATTAAGTTACTTTTTGTGATTTTATGGCTAACAACAGACGATTTTATACAGCAAAAGAAAGATCTGGGCAAGAAGGGGTCAAGGCTTTGGGGATGGCGGAAGTAGGGGTTCCAGGTAGGGCTGGAGACAGGTGGGAACAGTGAGTGCTCTGTCTCGGCTCTGTCCCCCTCCAGCAGGTCAGAGTCAGTCACGCTCGTTGAATGTTGCATGTTAAGAGGGATTAGTGCACACATCAGATTCATCAGACACATCAACAAGACACACTTTCACGGCGGTCAGCAGCTGCACAGAGATGATCATTGCCAAGACAAGTGCTCGGAGAAATACGCGAGCTTAGGTGGCACTTGCAAATCAGGAGTGTTTTACAGATTATATACATTTTTGTACGTCAACGGACAGCTCACAGCCTTCTGCACCACACATGTCTTGTTCTGGACACCTGTGGCTTCTTACTTGTCATTGCCGCACGCCACACAGCCAGACAGAAGAGGCGGCAGTGCAGGCTGAGGCTCTAGTTTGTAGTGGAAAGGTTTTTGACAAGAACTTTTCCTTCTTGCTATCCTCCACTTGACACGGAGGGAGAATGACGGACAAAAAAAGACATAAAAAAGATGCGGAAAAAGTCAGGTTTATTCCAAAGGACAAACATAACAGTACTGCACACACATGTCTTGTTGGAACCTGTGGCTTACTACTGTCATTGCGACGTCACACAGCGAGAGAGATAGAGCGGCAGTGTCATGCTGAGGTCTAATTGTAGTGGAAAGGTTTTATGACAAGACTTTTCCTTTGCTATCGTCCACTTGCACGGAGGGAGACACACACAACAACACACAACAACACAAAGAGCGAAAACAGGTTATTCCAAAAAACAAAACAATAACTAATACTAAATTACGTAGGAACTCATGCTCTTAGCCAAAGCGATATTGTTGAACAGTACATGCAACTTACGTAGTTATGATTATTGTATGATTCACGTGTCTAACATTTCGTAAAGTTTTATAACGTATTCTTAACATTTTTGCCACGTTTAGTGCAATGCACACACACACACACACACACACACACACACACACACACACACACACACACACACACACACACACACACACACACACACACACACACACTCACAAATCGGCCGGTTACTGTCTCCCTTGAACAAGGGGATGGGGGTGTGTGGTGTGTGAGGTCCCAGCATTAACCAAAGATCGGTAATAATGAGCTCCAAGCTCGCACCGGGAGGATGAAACTGGCGATCGCGAGTCTGACTCGCATGGACAAGACCATGGGTGAATAACACACTCTCTCTCTCTCTTTTTCTCTCTCTATCTTATCTCCTCTCTTCTCGCTCTCGCTCTCGCTCTCGCTCTCGCTCTCGCTCTCGCTCTCCTCTCTCTCGCTCTCCTCTCTCTCTCCTCTCCTCTCCTCTCGCTCTCCTCTCGCTCTCCTCTCTCTCTCTCTCTCTCTCTCTCTCTCTCTCTCTCTCTCTCTCTCTCTCTCTCTCTCTCTCTCTCTCTCTCTCTCTCTCTCTCTCTCTCTCTCGATTATGTTGCCACTGCTAGAGAATAAACCTAATAGTTTTCATTGATTCACATCGTCGAATTTATCCATCTGTTTATTCTTCCATTGATTATATTAAATTTCTATTGTTGTATCTACTTATCTATCCATTGAAGATAAGCGCTCATAGAAGTGGATGTTGATAGCTATATAAATTGATGTTGAAACTTGATTAATAGAGGTTGCTGTAGAGTTCTTCCACACATGCTTGAGTTGGTTAATGTTAGAGTACGTAAGGGGAAGATTTCTGCGAACAAGGAACTTTTAACCACGTTTCTTCTGAGCCTCATTAAGAATGCAGTTACTCTTAGGTGTTTGCTGCATGAAGGTCGGTGAAGGCACGACCGTGAAGATTATGCTCTCTTTCCCCCCCTCGTTCAAGCACGGCCAGGTATGTGCGCCTCCAGATGGTTGCATTTTGGTATAAAAAAAACGAAAGAAGGAAAAATAGGCATAAAAGACTTGTGCTCTCTATCTTTTGTTCTTACGTGGAGAGGTTCACATGATGGGAATGCTGTTAAAAAGGCCAAGGAAAGGGAAAATGAATGAAAAGCAGACACCTTTGTTCTGTCATGTTCCTACGTGGCCACATAAATGGCAGTTGTTAAGGAGACCAAGCAAAGCAACAAAAAACCCCAGAGTATAATTAAAAACTGATGTGTAAAGAGAAAAGGAAAGATAAGTGAAACAAATGCCCTCTTGTTTTCTCTATTTCCTCTTCTTAGCTATTAACTGTTTAACTAATAATTATTCTAATATTAACTAACAACAAATAACTAACAAATTAACATTAACAAGTAAAGTATAGTCACTGAAAAACAGAATCACACAATAAGAACTAGAATAGAGGCTGAACAAAGCGAAGGTGAAGCTGCACTTGACTGGGGTGTTGAGGAGGAAAAATAGCAGAGTAATTTCTCCCTTCCAGTCTTCGTGGTGGGCTGGCCCGCTATTAGAGGTGAGGGAGTCAAAGAGGTTGTGGTGCAGCCAAGTTAGGAATATAAGTGTTTCGCTACTGTGCAGGACCCAAAACCTGACTGCATGGGAGAGTTTGCATCTTGGAAGTAAAGAGAGCGTCAGCAGGACCAAATTGAACTAAAATGGACTCCCGAACTAAATTGGCCCACCCAAAGTTCTTTTTTTCTCGTACTGTCGTTTTTATAGGGATTGGCAACTAAGCGGTCTTTTTGTTACTTTTTTTTTTGCCCTTGGTCAGTCCTTTGTGATGTAAGAAAAAAGATCCTGCAGGAAGAAATAAAATCTTACATTGGCAAACAGACAGATGATTGTTTAGATAGAAAATATAAAAGAGGTGAGAAAAATATTATGAGGTTTAGGAGGCAATAAAAGTGTGTAATAGGAAGATTTTAAATATTGGAAGAGGGAACGAGTAGAGAAACCCCAAAAAAGATTGACCCAATAAAAGGGTTGGCAAGAAAGTGGAAGAGGTGAAAACAAGACACAAAAGGAAACTAGAAAATGAGAAATAAGAAATGCTTGAATTTAGATGATGATGGACAGGATAAAGGAGAGAGAGAGAGAGAGAGAGAGAGAGAGAGAGAGAGAGAGAGAGAGAGAGAGAGAGAGAGAGAGAGAGAGAGAGAGAGAGAGAGAGAGAGAGAGAGAGAGAGAGAGGAGAGAGAGGAGAGAGAGAGAGAGAGAGAGAGAGAGAGAGAGAGAGAGAGAGAGAGAGAGAGAGAGAGCATAACCAACCACGTGAGAGGTAAAAAAGATAAAGATATAAATGAGAATATAAGTAAAGGATATAATAAAGAAAAAGTCATATTTGTAAAAAGAAAAATTTAATATAATAACTGTACTAATATCATGATGACAGAAATGACAGAAATATCAAAATAGACATTGTGAAGAAAAGAGAAAGTGATAAGAAGAAAAAAAGCAGGAACAGGCTGTAGAAGCGAATTTAAAACGCTATGGGGCATTAAAATAAAGGAAATTCAAACCAGATGAGGGCAAATAAACGAAAGAAACAGAACAACAAACAATGTGCGAAATTAGAAAAGGGATTAAAACAAATGAAAGAAAGGAAAAGGTTAAGAAATACAGAATGAAATATAAGATTTTCAGATAGTTCGGGAAATAAACGGAAACTGAGAAACCCGAAAGAAGCTCTAAAGATACGAAAGAAGTACATATGAAAATTTCCGAGGATAAGAAAGAGACTCAAAGGAAAAAATATACATGATTACAAATATGATGATTCCGTGGAAGCTAAAGAAGGAAACGAGGTGATTGAAACAAGTGTGATTAAGATGTTCTGTGAAAGACGAAATAATAATAGCAAAGAGTAATATAATAAGACTTTGAAATATGTAATAATAGAAGAATCGAGTGAAAGCAAGCAATGAGAAGACCTTGAAACTAAGAAGAAGAAAAAGACTACAGGAAAATAAGTGTGAAAATAAGTGTGAAAAGTGACAAAACACTAAAATGCAGAAATAATGAAAAATACGAAGGTGAGGAGAAAAACAAATCAGCTTGGAAGCAGCTAAAGTAATAGAGTGCAGCCTACTGGAAAGGGAAATAAAGAGATTGACTGTTGAATAAATATCTAAAGACAAATGATAAATGAAAATACAATGAAAAATCACGAAGGTGAGGGAGAAAAAAAGCAATCCAATACGGAAGATGCTAAGAAAATCACGCCACAAAGACGAAAATTAACACAGATTACTTTGACAATGACTTTCTAAAGACAAATGAGAAATGAAAATAAAAAAGAAATTGAGAGAAGAGTGAATCAAGGGAAGGAAAAATAAGCAATACCATTTTAATGTAATATGAAAACTAAGAACAAAACCACAAACAAGGCAGGTTACAACATAAAGCAACACAGGACCTTACAACAATCAATGGAAGTCAGATGAAGGAATAGTCTGCATCCTTAGCCACAGGTTTCTGGTTCATTTCAGTTCAGTTCAGTTCAGTTCAGTTGTGGGTCGGGAGTCTGGCGTTTTTCATCGGCGCTCCCTGATGTGTTTCTTTTCGTTGTCTGGGTTTTTAGTTTGTTGGTCTTGTATCTTGTATTTCTTATTTTGTCCTATAATTTCTGGACGTGCACTGCGTCTCCCACCCGGCCAGCACTAGGAATGTAGCAATGGAACTCAGCATCAGGCAAACGACTCTTCCGTCTGGCGGGTCTACTGCCTTGAATGGGAGGGAAGTAGCCACCCCAAATGACGTGGTGAGAAGAGAATCGGGACGGGGCAAAATGTACCCGAGCAACACCGCATCCCTGCCTCACCCCAACGTAGCGTCTGTTTTAATGTGCCGCTGAATTATGAAATACAGGGAGACAATTTAAACAGTTGTGTATATAGGAGGAAAAAATATTAATGTTCGTTGTTCGTGATGCTTATTGAGTTGTTACTGCGCTTCTTTTAAATGAAGGAAATGATGCAATAAATATTAATGTAATAGTATTGTACCGTGTTTTGTTCTGGAGAGATAACTTAACGAATATTTGTGTTGAATTAAATATTTTTATTGATCCGACAGAAACACATAAAAATAGACAGACAGACAGACAGATAGACAGACAGACATAATAAGGATCCCTCCCCCGAGTCCCCCATACACACACACAAACACATACATGTTGGTGATATAGTAACATAAATACATGACCTTCCAGTCCGGTCAAAGTGAGTGGCTGGGGGTGAGAGCGACTGTGGCTGTGCTCATGAAGATGAATGGCTTCTATCCTTGTCTTGGCTGTCTTGGAGGGGATGATGGGGGGGTGATGGAGGCAAGTGGTGGTGTGGTGGTGGTGGTGGTGGTGGTGGTGGTGGTGGTGGTGGTAGAGCAGCGGTCACATGGGGAGCGCCGTGATTGATGCAGGCGAGGGCGTGAGGGTAGGGTTGTAGGGCGATGTGCCGTCCGCCCTCAGCCGCCACGCCATAAGGACCAGACCAGCCCCTCGCAGGCAGGTGGGAGGGCCGAACCAGCAGCCTTTTTTCCCCCGTATGTTAATGGGCAGGAGTGAGTGACGGCTCCTCCATATGACTGAATATGGTCACGATTTTCCGGCGGACTAGGCGGCGGTCTGCGCCCCGCCCGGTGGACTCTTAACATCTCAGCATTATTTCAGTAAACCTTGAACAAAAAGAAAGAAAACTTTACATAAATAGGCAAGTAAATGAAATCCTGTGTATCGTGATGATGAACGCGTGAATCATAGTGATTTATGTGTATTGTTATCACGTTATGTTCGGTAAACGTTTAACTAAAAAAGAAAACTTTACATAAATAGGGTAGACATAAAATATAATCGTGTGTCGTGATTGATGAACGCGTGAATAATAATGATTTCTTTGTATAGTTATAAAGTTATATTTTTTAGTATTTGTATGACACAGGTATCGTGTTTCCAACTAAAAACATTGTGACCCGAGTTAGAATATTCTCATGGTGTGGTCCACCTTTTCCCTGGTGGGCCTCCCGCGCCTCAGCAGCCCCATCACCACCATACATTACCACCGCCTTGTGACGGGCAGAGAGGGGGTGGCAGGTGTGCACCATTATCCGCATGAAACAGGTGTTCCAAGGGGGGCACAGGGAGGCGCCGGTCACGGATCACCTGACCTAACATCCCCGGTGGTACCTCTGTCATCGTCGTCCCTCGCCCCACTCTGCCCACCAGGCCCGCGCCGTGACCCGAGCTGACCGAGCGGAACGAAAGGGGAAAAGAGGTGGGGGTAGGGGGGTGTTGAAGGAAGTAAAGAAAATAGTACGTCAGTAAAAAGAAAGAGGATGAAAAATGAAAATTAATATAAAGTGAATATGAATAAGCAGGAGATGATACAGGCAAAGAGAAAGTTACGTTGTCAAGCATGGGCTGGTGGTGGTGATGTTGGTGATAGTGGTAGTGGTGGTGGTTGAAATGGTGGTAATTGTGGTGATAGGTAAGGATGGTAGCATACGTTATGGTGCGCGTGGCCTCGGTGCTCATCTCCGACGCATTAGCCTATGAGCTTGTGGTGGGTAAGAACCCGACACCCCGGGACACAGGGCTAGTGTGACATCCAAGTTACTACAATTACCTTCCCCAGGTTTCCCTAGGTACCCATTTATCGACCAACTCCGAATGGAAGGATGAACAGCTGCTTGGGCGGCGCCCCACAGTACGCTGCGCATCGACTTCCCTGGCCTGGATTCGAACCAGGGCCCGCAGATTCGTAGCTAGGCGCGCTAGCCACTACACCACGGAGGCGCCATTGTGGTGACAGTGGTGGTGATAATGGTGATGGAGGGAAATGCGACGCAGGCAACAAGTGTCGTTGTGGGTATTTACCTCGAATTTATCCTTTTTTCCACCTTTTCCAGTGCATCCCATCCTCTTCCCTCCAGCCCACACACCCGCCTCACCTTGCCTCTCTCCCTTCCCTGGCCTCCTTGCACTCGACTAACTAACCTTACGAACGTTCCCACTCTTTCCACCTCTCTCCTGATGGATGTTTTGGTCACCTATACTCTACTTTGTTGCATTATTCTTTAATGTTCCTTCTCTTTCTAATATAACATTGTATAATTGTATGTAGTGGGGCTAGAAGTAATTATTATGATTAGTAGTTATTGTAAGTAGCAGTATGAAACAGTCAATGTTATTGTTCTTTTTGATATCACTGATATTGATGAAGATCATTGTTATGATGATAAAATAATAGGATTTATAATACTATTAATACTATCATCATTATTATCATTATGGTTTTTTTTTATCGTCACCACTTATATTGGTGTTGTTTTTCATATTGTTATCTGCAAGGGACAAGCTGCAGAATGGACACCAGTCTCATATGTGGTTTGTTCTTGAAATACTGGTTTGGCTGATGATTCATGCAAGCAGTATTCGATAAATATAATATGTCCAGGTAAATGTGTTGGCAACACAAACGATCAGGTCTACTAGCTTTATCAAAAGCTTCCTTTGCTAACTTCATGGTCGGTCACATGATAATGTGATCAATACACTCCACAGTTAGAAAATCTATTTTCATGACTCAGATAAGTATAAACAGCGAGTTTAAATCTCCCAAGAACACCGCAGAATGCAGCATATATCTCTAAGTAGATTTATGTTATAGAAATTCCTTTTACAATGAAGACAAATTCTTTCAGACAAGTATTTTAAATAAAGGGTGAAAGTTATTTCCTCAATTATGGAAAATATATTGTAATATCACAAACCAGTCAGAGTAGAAGGACGATACTAACATCCTCATGGCACTGATCCCTTGAAGATGTATTGCAAGAGTTAGATATGTTCTTAGGTAGATAATCGACTCCCTAAAAATACATTGAAAATAATAAATAAGTAAAAGTACACCACAATTGTCACAATAGCTGTCATCTTTATTTGCAGACTGAAAATGTTCAGATAAAGCATCTTTATAGACACAAACAAGACAACACAAATTATTGATTTATCGATAGTGTTGTTGCACCGTGAAATTACTTACCGTAGATAACAGTGAAGTTGCCACCTGCAGTGAAGTCGCCAGGCGCCAAATATTACGAATTATAGCATCACCACTGATTTTTATGTGCCACTGAAGATGTTACACAGTAGTTTATATCATGACTGTATAATCTACCCTGTTTCAGCGTTGTTTTATGCTTTGTATCTGCAAATATAACTGTTGCGCATTTTGCTTCTCACGTTTTTCTTCGCGCGATGACAGACAGTAAACAATAGCTTTTCGGGCGACAGGACGCAGACTTGCCAGATCTTTCAAACTTGAATAGAATTTGTTTTCACGTTGGCAGAGGAATTTTTATATATCCAAGCATCTTCCGCAGCTAATATACATAGAGAATTGTTTTACTTTACCTCTAATTTCCTGAATTCCCCAGAGTGGCGACTCAACTGTTGGGTTAAAATACTAGCTGGCGACTTTACTGTAGCAGGTATAGTGAGGTCGCCACTCGGTTATATTTTTGTCCTTTGTTCATTTATAGCCCTAATATGACACAGATGAAGACACAAAATGACACAGACTTTCCAGATAGCCCCTTCTAACTTTCCTGAAATCATGGATGTACAAATGTAAGTATTAACGCCACCACACGTCTGTAAATAACAAAGAAACGAGAACTGGCGACTTCACTGTTATCTACGGTAGTACTTAGAAGCAAAAAACATTAAAAAAGAAAACGTTCTCAAACATAATCTAAAGGTCTACCCTCCGCAAGTTAATGCACCCGACAAGGCAAACCGACCAACCCTTGGAATCTAGTTTTAGGTTAAGCCTATTGTGATAAAGATGCAGATGACAAAAAAATAAGCAAAGACATTGTTCCTTGTCAATATCCTAAATGTTACTATAATACCTTGCATGGACGCTTTTTTGTCTTTCATCAGGGTCTCTCTCTCTCTCTCTCTCTCTCTCTCTCTGTCTCTCTCTCTCTCTCTCTCTCTCTCTCTCTCTCTCTCTCTCTCTCTCTCTCTCTCTCTCTCTCTCTCTCTCTCTCTCTCTCTCTCTCTCTCTCTCTCTCTCTCTCTCTCTCTCTCTCTCTCTCTCTCTCTCTCTCTCTCTCTCTCTCTCTCTCTCTCTTCTTCTATCAAAACGACCTTTTGATAAACATTAGCTAGATACAATGGAACCTTGTTGTAGCGACCCAACCCTCAACTCTTTTGTGTGAACCTCCGCTCCCCTTCCTTCTCCTCCTCCTCCTCCTCCTCCTCCTCCTCCTCCTCCTCCTCCTCCTCCTCCTCCTCCTCCTCCTCCTCCTCCTCCTCCTCCTCCTCCTCCTCCTCCTCCTCCTTTTCCTGCTCCTGCTGATGCTTCCTCCTCTCCTCGCCTTAAGACTCAATCCACCACGCCGCCACATGATCTCATCCCAGGGCCAAGTGTAAACAACAGTCTGGATCCTGTGAGGAGGCGTCGAGTGTCCCAAAGAGACATTAAAGAGGCTCCAAGGAATGCCATGACACGCCACCCTTTCTGTGTGTGTGTGGTTGGCTGTCTGTCTGTCTATCTGTCTCTGTCTCTCTCTCTCTCTTCTGTCTCTCTGTCTCTCTGTCTCTCTGTCCTCTCTCTCTTCTCTGTTCTTCTTCTTGTCTCTCTTTCTCTCTTTCTCTCTTCTCTCTTCTCTCGTCTCTCTCTCCTCTCTCTCTCTCTCTCGCTCTCTCCGTCTCTCGCTCTCGCTCTCGCTCTCGCTCTCGCTCTCGCTCTCGCCTCGCTCTCGCTCTCGCTCTCGCTCTCGCTCTCGCTCTCGCTCTCGCTCTCGCTCTCGCTCTCGCTCTCGCTCTCTCTCCTCTCCTCTCTGCTCTCTCTCTCTCTCTGCTCTCTCTCTCGCTCTCCTCTCGCTCTCTCTCTCCTCTCGCTCTCCTCTCCTCTCTCTCTCGCTCTCCTCTCTCTCCTCTCTCTCCTCTCTCTCCTCTCCCCTCGTCTCTCTCGCTCTCGTCTCGCTCTCGCTCTCTCTCTCGCTCTCTCTCTCTCTCTCCTCTCTCCTCTCTCTCTCTCTCTCTCTCTCTCTCTCTCTCTCTCCTCCTCTCTCTCTCTCTCTCTCTTCTCTCTCTCCTCTCTTCTCTCCTCTCTCTCTCTCTACTATATACTCATATACTCTTCTATCTCATCTACTTTTTCATATATATATATAAATATATACATATACATATGACTTCCCTTCTTAATCTTCAGGGCATCCCGCACCTTTTTCTCCGTCGTCCCAGATGTGAATTGAAAAGAAAATTTCCATGATAATATGTAAATCAGCCGCTGTGAATGGCGTGATGGGTCTGGGCTCCGTCACCGCCATAATGTGATATTGATGCCCACCCTTCAAAGACGCCAGTTGTCCCTCTCGTTGGCGGGGCCGAGGACCAGGTGGGGCGGAGGCGGTGCGTCACAGGTAATTAGGGATGATCGACGCCCCACTCTGGCAGAGGCGCGGCGGCAGAGATGGAGGGGGAATGGAAGGCAGGGTGGAAGGGCGGCAGCGAGGAAAGAAATGGAGGTGTGGTCAAATCAACTTTTTGGAGTAGGAGGTAGAGAGGTGATCGCCGCTGATATGGGTGAGGGACGAAGGTCAGTTTTTTTTTTATCCTTATGGTCCAGTATGATGAGGAGGTTAACCGACGATGTTACAAAAGCTGCACTGGACCAGAAACAACGAAGGCGAGTGTGCATACTGATTCCCTCCCTTAGTGGTGTGGTAGCGAGGACAGTGTTTTCATGGTAGCTGCCCGAAAGGTATATAATTATATCCTTCTATTTTGTTCCGCTTGCTTATATATAATACGTAGTGTTGTTGCTGCACAATATACCGTTTTCCTTTATTTTGTTGGTTATGTCTTCATTATAATCTGCCCTTACCTTCTTTTTGTCCTTTTTGTATTTCATCTTCCTTACTTTTTATGTTTAGTACGTTATCTGTCGTTTCTGCGCTTATTGTTTTCCTTCTCTTTCTCCTACATCACCCATCTCTATGATCTTATTTTTACTAATCTATCCTCTTCCTTTCCTCCCCTTGTTTTCTTCTTCTCGTTCTCGCTCTCGCCTCTTCTTCGTTCTCTTCCCCCTCCTTCCCCGTCTATTTCGTCCTCCTCTTCTTGCAGTTAATGTCCCTTTCCCTCTCATTTGCCTTTCCTTTTGGCTTCACTCACCTTCCCTACCCCCCCCCACTATACATGCATCTTCTCCTTCTCCTCTTCTTCTTCCTCCTCCTCCTCCTCCTCCTCCTCCTCCTCCTCCTCCTCCTCCTCCTCCTCCTCCTCTTTATCACCTTACCCTGGCCTTCATGTTCATCTCTTCCTCAATTCTCCTTCGTATGTTCTTCACCTCTTCGTCAAGTTTCCAAGCGACCAAGGTTCTCCGGCCGGACTTTTAATAACGTCGTCTCAGTAACTTAAGCTGGATGCAACCATCGAACTGGCGGTCTCCTTACATTAGTCAACCTTACAGGACAAAACAGGGCTATCCCACCACCGTCCCGTAAGACCGGCGTGCTTACCAGACGACCAGTTGAATGCATACCATCGTGGCGCGGAGACGAGGTTACTGGGGTTTGTTATATACGAGGCGTCTCAGCGGTGGCCAGCCATTATTTACCCCGGAGGACAATTACACATCTTGAGAGGCAGACAATATTTATTCCTGACTTTATTACCTCTTACCTCTCCTCCACGATTGTTCTCTTTCTGTGGGAGACGCGCAAAGAGAGAGAGAGAGAGAGAGAGAGAGAGAGAGAGAGAGAGAGAGAGAGAGAGAGAGAGAGAGAGAAGAGAGAGAGAGAGAGAGAGAGAGAGAGAGAGAGAGAGAAGAGAGAGAGAGAGAGAGAGAGAGAAGGAGAGTTACAAAGAGAGAGAGAGAGAGAGAGAGAGAGAGAGAGAGAGAGAGAGAGAGAGAGAGAGAGAGAGAGAGAGAGATGTGGCTTTGAGATGTGGGGCCGCTAAGGTGAAGGAGGCAGCCTGTGATTATGCAGGCGAGTGTGAGGAAGAGACGGAGGCGGCGTGATAAGGTGACGTTAAGTTGGGCAAAAGGTATTGGTTACACACGCTTGTTTTCACTGACTTGCTTTGCTTATCCTCTTCTTTATGGAGTTTCAATACTCTAGCTTCGCAGATATTTTCTTAAAGATTGTTTTTGATTCACCTATACATGATGTTGAGGATGGTGTTATCTTTATTTACAGCCTCAAAGTTTAATTGTTTATTTATCTATTCGTGTAAGTTATAGGCATGGTGAAATACTGCTGATTCACACTCCAGATATTTATTCGAAATGTTAGTTGGTATCATCTTCCACGTGGTGTTTTCAGTCCTAGATTTCATACAGTGAATCCCACGTGAAGGTGACAAGTGGATGATTTTAAGGTGTGAATGTCCATTTGGTATTCTGAGACTGCATTTAGGGTGCACGATGTACTCTCTAACCCTCTTATTTTAGTTTTAAATTATTTTTTCTTGCCAATAATTTTTTAGCACCTTTATTGGCCTACCTCTTCCTCCTCTTACTCTTCTTCCTCTTCTACAGTTTTATTCTCAGGAGCCTTGCAAAGGGTAAAGTAGCCGGTGTAGCCAACGGTCATTAAGGTCAAGTTTATGCCACATCAGAAGTCGGTCAATCATACAAAAGAAAGGTTCAATTACAAGCTCATTTTTGATTATCGAATAATTTCACGTCATTTGATTCTTCTTTTTAACATCACAATCGATGCTGTGTCTTGACCTGTTAATTATGTAGACTAGTTTCATAATATTCTGCACCCAAGACTTTTTTTTTTACTTGTTTCTTAAACGTCTTTGTGAGTATATTCATCCCTCCCTGATAAATTGTTATATTTTTGCTAATAGCTTACATATGACATTATATGATTTTAATTTGTATTTGGAGATACATTACTGGGTCAAAGAGAGAGAGTTTACCGGCACAGTCAGTAGAAAGTGTAGTACTACAAGGGCAAACCCCGTGGGAAGGCGAACGGGTGTTACCTGCGTGGCGAGATAGGACAGGTGTGATGGCAAGCTTTAAGATGTGAGGAAGAAAGTTGCGTTGGACCTGCATAACTAGTAATTTTATAAACATGAGCAGAGGAGTAGATGAACTGATAAGCATACAGGATTATATGAAATACGAGAGAGAAAGGTGCAAAGAGTCAGACTATTATAGGTATTCAAACCAAAACAACGACATTTGAGATGAGGGACGAGGAGAGACGAGCGACAAAGACCGTGGCGTCGGAGTCATCTCAAGGTGGTCAGCAGTGTACTGACCTTGAGTCTCAAACCGCCTGCACCGTCGACTGAGTCCAGCAGTTAATCTCGGCCATCGTATTATCACGGTTGATGTATCCATTCGGGCCTGTTCAGAGCGGGAGTTAGGAGGGTCGAGGGTGACGGGAGCATCTGGAGGAGGCATCTGGAAGGCAGGGAGGCCCATCCTGAGATAAGAGCGGGTGGCGTCTCCTGGTTGCTAGATGTTCCTTCCTCGTCCATAACACTGCTCTCTTTATGACCACGCGAGGCAGGGGCAGGGTAGGGCAGGGCAGGGGTAGGAGCAAGACATGCCACATGACTCCCTCAAAGTCCTGACAGAGGGCCTTTGCCTTTTTGCCGTTGGCCTCCTGCGACATCCCGCCCTTCTCAAAGCTGAATTGGCTTCCTTAAACAGCGGCCTCTGTAGATCAGCCTTTGCAGATGAGACGCCGAACTTAAGACATCGAGCCGAATCAGGCCTTAGTGTTGCCTTAAATGCTTCAGT